>JAHQCQ010008174.1:0-18391 GCA_023539305.1 Ilex asprella | reverse complement strand
GGAATGGTTAGGAGATATATATATATATATTTATATATATATATATATATATCTATATATAACTTGTTTATAGTTATGGAAATAAAAAAAAGAGCCTAGAAATGGCATAAATAAATTTCTAGCTTGATGTTGATGAATGGAAGTCCTTGAGTATTTTCTTGAGGTTTGATGTTATGTGGGCTATGTTGTGTAATTTCATGACTTGGGTGCCCTTAAGGTGTTTTATTAAATACCTTGAAAAATGATGTGAAAAATGATACTTGATGTGTGTGGACAACATTATGTGATAACATGATTGGTGCATAGAAGATATTTGATAAAATACCTTGCATGGATTGAAGTTGTTGTTATTTTGATGTAATTGAAATAACATGCTTGAGTGAATTATATGATAACTTATGAAAAATATATGCTTATTGATATATTGAGCATAGTGATGATTTATGGAACTTATATGCACATTATATAGAGTTCCATGGAATATGATGATATGTGGGTTAATTTGTCCTTATGACATTCATTACACATGAGAGTTGACATTGACAAGAAATGGTTCATTTCATTGCATATGCATGAGACATCGCATCACATAGGTGTGTGTGCATGGTGGTCGTCAACACCATATTTGGTGATTGACGAAAGGCTTGGGAAAGTTAGTCCGAGGGCCTAGCTGAGCCGCATGGTTGCATGATAAATTATGTTGCGGTAGTAAGGAGGGACAAGAAGATCCCTCGGGTGAGAGACCCGGTGATTGGAGATGCATTCCGTTGGTATAAGATCCCATAAAATGTGTCGGTATACACAAAACAGTTGGTGAAAGTCCATGAATTTCGTGTAGGTTGGGTGACCTTTGGTGTAAGTCCATGAACATTCACCCCAAAGAATGGCCCTAGAATTGTAAATGTCATTCGATGTGCAACATGAATGATGGATTCACACACATTGACACTTGCATGTGTTGAACAGCCGAAAATGGCTCGGATTGAGTGCATGAATGAGTCTCACCTCATTGCATGACATATCATAATGAATTTCATCATTTGATTGCATATACTTCATTGGAATTGTTGAATGTTGCATGTGTGCATTTCATGTGCATTTAGATGGGGAGTAGCCTCTGTAGGAATTATTCTGCTGAGCATGGCTCACCCTATATGGAAACACATTTCAGGTGGAGGATACACGCCCGAGGATGACTCACTCGGGGCCTCAAGGATGAAGAGAGACCAACATGTGGTCTTTAACCTTGAAGTTTGTAAAACTTTTGATTTAAAATAATTTTTGGCATGTAAATATTGAAATCGTATTTGAACAATTGTAATAGAACTTGTATGAATCTTGTATAATGTTGAAAACATAATTATACATTCTTGGGATGAAATTGATAAGTTTTGGAATGGATTGAAAATGAAAAATAGGTGAAATAGGCAATTATCGACAAAGTGTACCGGTACGCTGCTGTTTAGAGAGTTTGTCGTACCTGTACGCCTAACTCCAGAGAGTTTATCGTATCGGTACACGTACCGGTACGGTTTCTCAAAGTTCTAAAATTTTAAAGTCTTCTTGCTATGCTTTGAGACTTTGATTTCTTTAGTCTCAATGGATATTGAGGTACATTAAACATTGGTTGAATTAAATGATTAAAGAAACATGGATCACATTTGTGGACAACATTCCGGCTATGGGAATGTTATCGGTGTTGCGTTGGGTTAAGCAACGTCCATGGTTATTTTCGTGGGTTGACGGATTGTCAACGGTTAAATAATGACCCCTGAATTTTAGGGCGTCGCATAATTAATACAGTAATTAAGTAGAGAGATAATAACTCAAGTGAGACAAAGATATAGAGTGGTTCAGTCAATGTGACCTACGTCCACTATGAAGGGCTAGGATGGCTTGGTATTTTATTACTTCGAGGAGTGTAGCGAGAGCAAAGAGATACAAGCTATAAGAGAAATTGGAGAGTGATAGCAAATGTGCTCGATTGTGTATGATGCCCCCCAAGTGTTGGCAGCTTATAATTTATAGTTGCCTCATAATAGGTTAAGGTAGCTTATAAAAGGCTAATTTGGGGGCGTTGGCGCCATCTTCTCAACGGATGAGACAGTTACAACCCTCCCCATAAGATCCATTCAAAGGATGATGTAGTGGTTGTCTTCTTCTAAGGCGGCGTAGATGAGGCTCTTGGATGATCGTGCTTACTTCCTTGGTGATGTAGTTCCTTGAACCTTAATGAGCTTGACCAGACGTGGATCCCTTTTGGTCTGGACCCACTGTATCGCTTTAAGTTAAGCTCTTAATTTAAACTAGGCTCACAATGTGGGTTGAGCCCTTGGTCCTGACCCATCATTTGCCCCTAAATGCCCAGTGTCCAATAAAACTTGGAGAAGAGGACATTCAGTTGAGCTTGAATTTTGGTTGAACTCAAAACTGGAAAACTTTGGAAGGCCCAAACACATGTTTCTTTCTCTTTTATTCACTTTCTTCCATTCACTCTATGTGTGCTACATATGCAAACTCTAGATTCCTTTCATAGGTAGAGGGATCTGATAGCCTTTATGAGGTAGAAGTAGAAATGGTTGAGAAATAAAGAGGTTAGCTGGGTGGTTGGGTCAAGATCAACCACCGATTTACAATTCTCCTTACTGGATGACCACTATACTATGATAGTGTTTAATGCATTCATGCTGCCTCAATATAAACTTGCTAGTCAAATCCAGTGAGATAAAATCTAGACAAATGAAAACAAATACAACATTCAAATTATCCTTTATTTGGATGTGAATGTTACCCTTGATGAGATTCTCCCCCTGATAGGAAGATTACTTAAGTTGGTCACAAACCCGACCCATTCCAATGTCATATACCAACTTTACTTCAATTTTTTGACTTTACTGTAGTTCATGAGTATAGAAGAACTTTTGTGATATACACTTGGTTTTGTAACCTTTAATAAATTCTCAATTAACTTGTGCAATGCAAGCAACATTATCTTCATACATCATTGTTGGAAAATCTGTAGTTTAAGGAAGTCCACATGTACTTCAAATTTGATAGACTACAGATCTTAGTCATACACAATCACAGTTTTCTTCATGGAGTGTCAATATCTCAAAATGATTAGAAGATGTAGTAATCAAAGTTTGCTTAGATAAGAACTACGAATGCTAAGGACACTTGAAAATTTGTTTAGAATACTGGCCTAGAAGAAAAGATAGAATAGGAAAATAGGTATGACTTAGATCACCATATGTAAACCCCCACATGTAAGTAGTATAATCATAACTTTTGTAGTAATGTGATATGTGTAATGGTGTAGGAATGAAGTCATGAGTTATAACCATAGGAAAAACTAATATTGTAAAAATAATAGTTCAAGCCGGTTTAGATAGTGAATATATGAGATAATTTAAAAAAGAACGTCTATCAACTATATTTGGGGTACAAATATATGTTGGGTAAGTTTGAGTTGGCTTTGGAAGGGTTTATGATGGATTGGAAATGAAAACCGGAGAAAAAGGCAAAAACGGGGCAAAACCGTACCGATACTGAATCGTACGGGTACTGTGTTCCAGAGCAAATTGGTCAAGAGAGTTCGACGTACTGGTAAAGTGTACCGGTACGGCCGAAAGAATTCTAAAACTTTAATGTCGCGACCTTGGCCCTATTTTCGCCCTATAAATACATTATACCGACTCTTTTGGCTCCATTTCGGCCCCTCCAACCTTAGATACCCTAAGAGAGAAAGAAAGGAGGAAAAAAGAGGAAGAAAGGAGGAGAGATACGCTTGCTTTGAAGGGATTTATACCTTGGAGTCCATAAAAAACCTAGATTTTAAGGGTAAAGGTATGAGATTTCTTCTCTTTCTCTTTCACTGAGATTAAGATTTATGTATATATATATGTTTTGTGACACCCCATAATCCGGGTGTCCGTTGATCACCCATCAACCAGCGGAATACATGTGAACATCGTATAACTCAACATCACGCCGTTGTATCCAATTTCTAAGGTCCATAATTTAATGAAAATTTGGGCAGAGTCTCCTTTGTACGGGGACTCTACCTTAAAACCCAGCCTGTACAAAAAATTTTACATGACCCATCCGAGGCCCAATATAAAACATTGACCACACCGGGTCCATTTATAAGTAAACATTGGCCACATTAGGTCCAACTATCCATATTTATATCAAAACATGCAATGTTGTATCAAAAATAGTCCATAACAGTTAGATTACAAATCTTTTACATATACATGTCCAAAAAATATCGTTTGCTCAAAAAGTTTTACAAAAGGAGTTATAAAGCCACGAATCAGCTTTCTTCACCCTTGCCGCCCCGAATGAGAGCCATCCACCGGAGTGAATCCCGAACCTGAAATATTTTTCCGTATAGGGTGAGCCACGCCCAGTAGAGTATTTCCTACAGAGGCTACTCCCCACCTATATGCATATGTAGTGTTTACATGCAAACGATAACAATCAATATCCATTTCAACAAGAACATGCAATTTCATGTTAAAAAATCATAATGTCATGCCATGAAATGAGGTGAGACTCACTCATGTAACTTCAACCCGAGTTCTCACCGACTCCCACAACACAATGCAATGCACTTGTGAAATGAACCGTCATTTGACGAAAAATCCATTCAATGATCGTTTGAAATAAAAGTTGTTTCATTATAAAACTAAATCATTGATGGGTGTTACCCATTGAATGAGTATTTTATAAATTAAAATCTTGTGTCTTGTTGGGCAACGGATTTTGGAATTACACCGTCGGCTTCGTACGCCTAATTCACTTTTTTTGGACTTGCACCGACGGAAGTGAATAAACCAATAACCGGGTTTTGCATCCGAGGGAGAGTCTAGCCCTACTTGCTTTACCCGACACAAGTTTTCCATGCATGTGACTGTGCGATTCAATAGGAACTTCAATCCCACTTTCCCGAGCCCAACCTTCAACCACCAAGTATGATGTCTGAATAAACCATGCACTCACACACCCACACCCATATCCAATGTCCATGAATGTGATGCCCATATCATGCTCAATATGTAATTATGTCAAATGAGCAATGTAGTACATATCCACATGTCCAATGACAATATACAACATAAGTATAAAAATACCAAATCTTGTCACAATGTTAACACATCAACTAGCATGTATCCACATTTTATAATCAACACAATAGACAAGCTTGTTATTACACAATCTATGCCAATAACGCACTTAAATCACAAGGCGCATGATAACACATAACATCCCACAAAATTCAGCTCAAAACAACCCACTAATTAGCTCCAAAACTGCCCACTAATCAGCCCCAAATCAGCCCACTAATCAGCCTCAAAACAGCCTGCTAATTAGTCCCAAAATAGCCCGCTAATCCGCCCCAAATCATCCCACTAATCAGCCCCAAAACAGCCCGCTAATCAGCCCCAAAACAGCCCGCTAATCAGCCCCAAAACAGCCCACTAATCTGTCCCAAAACAGCCCACAATTCAGCCATAAAAGAGCCATGTTACAGCCCCTAATTCTGCCATGTTACAGCCCCTAATTCAGCCCCTTAAACATGCATAAAATAGCCCCTTAAACAGGCACTAGACAGCCCACAATTTAACCATAAAAGAGGCCATGGAACAGCCCCTTAAATAGTTATGTAATAGCCCCTAATTCAGCCCCTTAAACATGGTTAAAAACAAGCTTAAAACAGTCATGTTTCAGCCATATAACAATCATATTTTAGCCACCAAAAAGAGCCCCTTAAGGTAGGAGTAAAACTCAAGTAGAAAAAAATCTTACCTCACCTGAAGTGTAGGACTTTAAGAACACCAAAAACTAGCCCAAGAACTTGATTTCTCCAAAATATTTTCTTTGGATCTTTGGTGAAATCTCTCGCTCTTGGTACGTATGCATTGCCCTCGTCGAGGAGATGAACTTTGGTTCTTGGCTTGACGGTTTCCGAGCGACGGAACTCCGGGAA
Organism: Ilex asprella; assembly: GCA_023539305.1. Lineage (NCBI taxonomy): Eukaryota > Viridiplantae > Streptophyta > Magnoliopsida > Aquifoliales > Aquifoliaceae > Ilex > Ilex asprella. The sequence goes on along the minus strand of JAHQCQ010008174.1, from coordinate 12,399 downwards.
ATCAAAGATGAAGCTTGAAGAACTTTTTTTTTCTCTTTTCTCTTCTCTCTCTCTATGGCCGGCCAAGAGCTGAAGAAATGAGATATTTCTGCTGAAATATCTCATTTAAGTCCCTATTTATATTTTTAAATGTTTGGCTCTAATCACGCCACATGCCCCCTCTTTTCCGGGTCCGTTTTCGCCCCGAAACGATTTATTATACCTCGGATTAAGTTCAAATTAATTTTATTTGAACTTTAATTTAATTTTAAAAAAAATTTCAAAAATTTATTTTTGGAGACCTTTAAAATGTCATTCGCCTCACAGTCGCCTCGAACGACGTACAAAAGTCCGACTATCTCAGAATTCGACGAAATTTGACAAGATGACTATATTTTACGATACAAATCCAACGACGAAGTCCGTTTCCTCATCCAAGGTCTAGAAAATGAGTATCTCTAATAAGCATTAGGATGATAAATGATCATTTTGCCCTTATGCACAAAAGTTCAAATTTGCCCGGGCTTTACATTCTTTCCCCCTTAAAAGAATTTCGTCCCCGAAATTCACACACACACATACATGCAATCCCATGCATATGTTACAGTCATGTAATAGTAAATGACTATTAAAAGTGTACATCTATCCTCAAACAAGAAAGGATAATTGGCACGTACGGTCTCCTCGTGCTCCCATGTAGCCTCTTGCACTCCCCGGTGCTGCCACAACACTTTCATTAGCCTCACGGTCTTGCCTCGTAAAACCTAATCTCGGTTATCCATGATATGCACCGGTCCCTCCTCGAAGGTCCCATCCGCATCAACAACAAGCTTGCCCCAATCTATCACATGAGTCGGATTTGGGGTGTATTTCTGGAGCATAGAGACATGAAATACTGCATGAACACCCGATAGGTTTGGCGGTAATGCCAACCGGTAAGCAATTGCACCAACCCTCTCGAGTACCTCGAAGGGCCCAATATACCTCGGCGACAGCTTTCCCCTTTTGCCGAACCTGACCACTCCTCTCTTAGGCATCACCTTCAAGAAGACATGATCTCCCACCTTAAACTCTAGAGGTGGTCGCCGTCTATCGGCGTAGCTCTTCTGCCGGCTTTGAGCCGTGAGAAGACGCTTCCGTATCAAACCCACCTTCTCTGAGGTGTCTCTAACCAAGTTCGGACCCATAGAAGGTCTCTTTTCAACCTCCGTCCATCAAACCGGAGATCGACATGGCCTCCCATATAGTGCCTCATAGGGTGCCATCTGTATGCTTGCCTAATAACTATTGTTATAGGCGAACTCCACCAAGGGTAAATGATCTTCCCAGCTACCCTTGAGATCTAGGACACATGCCCATAGCATGTCCTCTAATGTCTGAATGGTCCTCTCAGATTGACCGTCCGTCTGGGGATGAAAAGCAGTGCTCATCATCAGTTGTGTCCCCATGGCTCGTTGGAAACTCTCCCAAAAATGAGCCTTAAACCTGGAATCCCGATCCGATACTATAGATAGGGGTACCCCATATAACCGGACAATCTCTCGTATATATAACCTGTAAAATTCCTCTAGTGTGAATGTCATCCGTACAACCAAAAAGTGTGCCGACTTAGTAAGCCGGTCCACTATCACCCACACCGCGTCATGCCCTCACGATGTTCATGGCAAGTGAGTCATAAAATCCATCGTGATATGCTTCCACTTCTACTCAGCTACCTCCAAAGGCTGGAGTAACCCTGCTGGTCTCTGGTGCTCAGCCTTCACTTGCTGACACGTGAGACATCTACTAACAAAATTCTCAACATGTTTCTTCATTCCGCTCCAATAATATTGGCAACGAAGATCATGGTACATCTTCCTGCCACTTGGATGCACAGCAAAACGAGAGCAATGGAACTCCCTAAGGATCTCCTCTCTCACATCTGTCAACTGAGAAACCGCAACCCTTCCCCGATACCGAAAACTACCATCAGAGTGAATGGCCCAGCCCTCGTCACCTGTACCTGCCTGTATGATTGATTGATAACGGTTGTTGTTCCTTATCTCTCAACACTACCCTCAAATGTGTATGGCTTATGTGTGAAGGGAGTGTCACTCTCCCTCGGGATGATACAACAGATTGGAAACAATGGAATGTGAATGGTGAAAAATGGATGAACAAAATATGTGTGAAATGAAAAGTGGGATGTGCACAAAAGTGCTCCCCAATCGCAAGGAGTCTTTCGTTGTCGGTGTTTTACTTGGAAAGTATTCTAAGGTCGTCTCTTCAGGGAAGGAAATGGAGTCAAGATTGAAGTGATTTGGTGAAAAACGGAAATGTAAAATATTTTGTCTTGAGATTTGGTTGGTGAAGTGTGAGCTAATGAGAAAACAAGTGTTGGCATTTTCAAGAGGTCACTCCGCTAGGTGTGTAATCTCAACTCAAGCTACTCCTCCGATCAAGCTTAAATGAACGATTAATTAGCGGGAAGCCGAGGATGAGCCCGGTAAGTATCTAAGCATAAACCGTGACTATGCCTACTGTTTATCAAAGACTCACCAAATCATCCACCTTCAACCCGGTAAAACCGAATCATTGGTCTTGAAGAGAGGAATGAGAACAAGAGTTAAAATCATATACCAAGGAGAGCTTCCCCTTGGTTATGCCAAATAATAAATTAGCTACTCATATTTGAAATCAAAATAACAATAAAGAGACAATGCATTGTTACACTATGAAGATTTAGAACAACTAAGTACAAGAATCGTAGATTAGAAGTGAAATGAGTAAAAATGCATTTTATATCAAAGAACTTGAACAACTCATGAGCTTTAATAGTAGAAGTGAAAAGAGAGCATCAAAACAAAGAACCAACAGGGAGAAACTAGCATTAATCACATTCAAAGAAGTTCTAAGGATCCTTACAAAGCATTCAAAGCTAAAACAATGGAGAATACATAAAAAATGCCACTTTCTCTCTCTAAAATCCACTATTCATCCTCTTCTACCTTGAGAGCTTCTCCCTCTATATTCAATCCCATACAAAATGTAATCCCCCCGGGAGAAGTAAGCTATCCCCTTCCAAAAACGTGCAAGGGAGCATGGCTGACCCTCTGGAGGTAACAGTCAACAATAGGGGTCAGGGAGGCAGCTAGGGCCAGGCCCATGTCAGGGGCTGTTTTGCACCCTTATTTCTCACTCCTCATTAAATATTGTAGCTCCAGGGTTCAGAGGAAGGAGAGGGCACGCTGATCAGTATTCTGGGTGTGTTAGAAAAGTGATAGAGTCGCAATGGTAGGGCCCTCAAGACAGCTGAGTAGATCTACAGAATTTGGGCACGTCAGGAACGCGGTACCGGTACCCCGATTCCAGTAGGTTTTGGGTACCGATACCAGGTACCGGTACTGTTCTGCTTCCTTATCTGAATTTCTTAATTTCTTTGCTCCCGAGCTACCTTTAAACTATCTTTTGAACTCCTTTCATCCCAAGTGGTATGGGAGGGTCTTTCAAAGCCATATTTATCTCCATTCAACTGCAAACATATCAAATTGACGTTAAGACTTCAATCATCATAACTTATATTATTTACGGCTCAAAAGCGAGTGAATTAAGTTGATTAGCATCTTAAAATATACAAAGTTGTGTACTAATCACTATACATGGTCCCGGATGGACAATAGCTCAGTGTCTTGACTCTGGGACTCAATCACCCTGCTCAGTAGAGAAGGCGTAACCACCAAACTCCCCAAGTAACCTGAGCATAACCCATATAATGTAGCCCGAATTGTCCCACAGTCTCGAGCATTTGCCACTCTCGGGAAGCCACACTAGCCACAACTCCTCGTGACTTTTGGATGAGTGCATCAGCCACCACATTTGCCTTACCGGGGTGGTAATGCAAAGTGAAGTCATAGTCCTCCAGATACTCCATCCACCTGCGTTACCTCATGTTGAGGTCCCGCTGTGTAAAAATATACTTCAGACTTTTGTGGTATGAAAACACCTCAAAATGCTCGCCATACAAGTAGTGATGACAAGCCTTCAAGACAAAGACAATGGCTGCCAGCTCCATGTCATGTGTGGGATAATTCTGCTCGTGGTTCTTTAACTGCCGAGAACCATAAGCCACCACTCTCCCGGACTGTATCAAGACACATCCTAGTTCGTCCTTCGAGGCATCACAATACACTGTGTACCTCTGTCTCCTTTTCAGGACTATCAAGATAGGAGTTGAAATAAGCCTCCTCTTTAGCTCCTAGAATACCTTATCGCAAGAATCATTCCACTTGAACTTGACCTCCTTCCGAGTCAACCTGGTCATAGGTGCAGCCAATCGGGAGAAGTCATCAATGAACCTCCTGTAATACCCCGCCAATCCCAAGAAACTGCGTATCTCGAAGACTGACTTCGGCCTCTCCCAATTCGTGACTGCCTCAACCTTCTCCGGATCGATGGATACACCCAAAGCCAACTGATGGTCTCTCAATGCCTGGAGGATAATCCTCAAATGACCCTCATGCTTCTCCTCAGACTTGGAGTAGATCAAGATGTCGTCCACAAAGACTACAACAAATTGATCAAGGTAGGGTTGGAACACCCTATGCATGAGATCCATGAATACCGCCGATGCATTCATCAATCCGAAAGGCATGACCGTGAACTCAAAATGCCCATACCGTGTCCGAAATGCCGTCTTAGGGATATCTGCCTCCCTAACCCTCAACTGATGGTAACCCGTACGGAGGTCTATCTTGGAGTAGACCCGTGCTCCTCTCAGCTGATCAAACAAGTCATCAATCCTAGGCAAAGAGTATCTATTCTTGATAGTAACCCTATTCAACTGCCGGTAATCTATGCATAGTCAAAGGGTTTTGTCCTTCTTCTTTGCAAATAACACCAGAGCGCCCCAAGGTGAGGTGCTCAGCCTAATAAAGCCCCTGTCCAACAATTCATGTAATTGGACCTTGAGTTTTTGCAACTCAGCAGGCGTCATCCTATGTGGAGTCATAGAAATTGGTGATGTACCGAGATGCAACTCTATAGTAAAGTCTACATCCCTATATGGAGGTAATCCCGGTAGTTCATCTGAAAAAATATCCTCATAATCACACACAACCCGAGGTAGACCCAACTCCTGTCTCGCCTCGTCGTCCAGGGTAAGGCTTTCTAGCCAACCCATCAATTGCCCATGCCATCTAGAGTCGTACACTGCTTGGGGTAAAGCATCATGCTTATCCCCCTGAAATATGAAACAAACACCTTCCGGTGTGTAAGCAGTAACCCGCTTCCGATCACAATCAATGACGACTCGGTGTGCTGTCAACCAGTCCATCCCAAGGATGACATCGAACTTCGACATGTCCATGACCCTAAGGTCTATGGTGAGTAGAATTCCCGAGATCTCTAACTCACAACTCTGACATATCTGATCAATTCTCACCCTAGCTCTTAGGGGAGAACTCACATGCAATGGCTCTTCCAATGTTTCAACTTCTAAGCCCAAGTCTTTCACACAAGATGCAGCAATAAATGAATGTGATGCACCAGAATCAAATAGTACTCTAGTCCATAAGCGAGAGAGCAAAAATGTACCCTGTATCACGGACTGGTCTGTCAGCTCAGTCTGAGGTATCATGGCGTAGACACGCCCCTGGGTCCCTGAAGTCCCGGCTTGTGAACCTTGTCCTCGGCCTCTACCCATGCTCTGGCCCATCTGGCCTGATTGGGAAATCCCCGCACGTGATGTAGTAGGGCCTTGTGAGGCACTCTGTGACTGATAGTGGCTCCCCTGGCCCATGGTGTGGTAGGGAGGAACAACATGTGTCTGTGCATGTCCCACCGAAAACTAGGACTGGGATGCTCCATAGCTTTGAGATCTCTACCATTGAGGACAATCCCGTTTCATATGCCCAAGTTGGTGGCAATAGAAACAAGTCCTTTGGCTCGTCGGGTAAGAAGACCTCTGATTTCTCCCGCCTTGCGAGGATTGACCTTGGTCTTGGCCCTGATAGTCGCGGCCCTGTCATTGCTGTCCCTGCGGAGCAGAAGTCCGTTGCTTCTTTTTCGCATTTGGAGAAGGGGATTGGCCCTCCTTCTTCTGGTCCTTAACACCCGCTTCCCGGATGTTTCATGCATCATCCACCTCTCTCTCAATGGCCATAGTTGTCGTGACCATCCTGTCCAAGTCTTGCAGAAGAAGACCCGCAATTTTGCCCCGGATGGACAACTTTAGGCCATCCTCAAACTTATGTACTTTGGCCATATCTGAGGCCACGTAATCATCAGCAAAACGGGCCAACTCAGTGAATTTGGCCACATATTCTAGCACACTCATAGTTCCTTGCTTCAATTCTAGGAACTCCTTGGCCTTAGCGCGTCGAGCTATCGCAAGGAAATACTTTTCCATAAAGAGCTCCCGAAATCTTCCCAAGACATGGCCTCTAAATTTCTGGAGTCCTTCACCCAATCCCACCATAGCTGGGACTCTCCCTCCAGCTGAAAAGTCGCCAGAGTTATCTTGGTGGCATCGGAAGTGATCTCCATAGCCCTCAAGATCTTCTCCACTTGCCGAATCCAACGGTCAGCTACCATTGGATCCGCCCCTCCCAGAAAGACCAGAGGATTATGGGCTTTGAACCTCTGGAGGATACTCGAGCCTCCGTGTCCCATATTTGCACCTGTCTATGCAATGGTAGCGGCTGTAGCACTAGCTTGTGCAATAGTCGCCGCCGCCTCACCAATAGCCTCTGTAAATGCTTGGTGATCAAAGGCCGGTGGTGGTTGGTTGTTGTTCTACCCACCGCCTCGACGTCCTCGACCACGTCCTCTTCCCCTTCCTCTATTTTTCATCTACACACATGTAAAATAACAATAGAGTCTCATATTGTATCCCAAGATAGGGATCAAGTATAAACATTGAGACTTTTCTCATTATCCCCCCTAGTAGAATATTTGTCACATACTAGGAGACATTTACACCATGAACTACCCCGTTCATTCTTTTTTTTTTGAACCTCCAAGGTTATATTTTCTAACCCTAGTGTTCCTCTTTCTTATATACATTTCTATCATGCATATAATTTACACAACAAGTAACACATAATATTTAGCAAGTAGAGCACATAACATGAAATGTGTATGGAATGCAATGGTCTAGACACATGCCCATCAAGCCCTAGGTTAATCGTATACCTATGCTATGATACCAAGCTGTGACACCCCATAATCCGGGTGTCCATTGATCAGCCATCAACCAGCGGAATACATGTGAACATCGTATAACTCAACATCACGCCGTTGTATCCAATTTCTGGGGTCCATAATTTAATAAAAATTTGGGCAGAGTCTCCTTTGTACGGGGAACTCTACCTCAAAACCCAACGTGTACAATAAATTTCACATGACCCATCCGAGGCCCAATATAAAACATTGACCACACCGGGTCCATTTATAAGTAAACATTGGCCACACTAGGTCCAACTATCCATATTTATATCAAAACATGCAATGTTGTATCAAAAATAGTCCATAACAGTTGGATTACAAATCTTTTACATATACATGTCCAAAAAATATCATTTGCTCAAAAAGTTTTACAAAAGGAGTTATAAAGCCACGAATCAGCTTTCTTTACCCTTGCGGCCCCGAATGAGAGCCATCTACCGGAGTGAATCCCGTACCTGAAATATTTTCCCGTATAGGGTGAGCCACGCCCAATAGAGTATTTCCTACAGAGGCTACTCCCCACCTATATGCATATGTAGTGTTTACATGCAAACGATAACAATCAATATCCATTTCAACAAGAACATTCAATTCCATGTTGAAAAATCATAATGTCATGCCATGAAATGAGGTGAGACTCACTCATGCAACTTCAACCCGAGTTCTCACCGACTCCCACAACACAATGCAATGCACTTGTGAAATGAACCGTCATTTGACCAAAAATTCATTTAATGATCGTTTGAAATAAAAGTTGTTTCATTATAAAACTAAATCATTGATGGGTGTTACCCATTGAATGAGTACTTTATAAATTAAAATCTTGTGTCTTGTTGGTCAACGGATTTTAGAATTACAGCGCCGGCTCCGTACGCCTAATTCAATTTTTTTTGGACTTGCACCGACGGAAGTGAATAAACCAATAACCAGGTTTTGCACCGGAGGGAGAGTCTAGCCTTGCTTGCTTTACCCAACACAAGTTTTCCATGCATGTGACTGTGCGATTCAATAGGAACTTCAATCCCACTTTCCCGAGCCCACCCTTCAACCACCAAGTATGATGTCTGAATAAACCATGCACTCACACACCCACACCCATATCCAATGTCCATGAATGTGATGCCCATATCATGCTCAATGTGTAATTATGCCAAATGAGCAATGTAGTACATATCCACATGTCCAATGACAATATACAACATGAGTATAAAATTACCAAATCTTGTCACAATGTTAACACATCAACTAGCATGTATCCACATTTTATAATCTACACAATAGACAAGCTTGTTATTACACAATCTATGCCAATAACGCACTTAAATCACAAGGCGCATGATAATACATAACAGCCCACAAAATTCAGCTCAAAACAGCCCACTAATTAGCTCCAAAACTGCCCACTAATCAGCCCCAAATCAGCCCACTAATCAGCCTCAAAACAGCCCGCTAATTAGTCCCAAAACAGCCCGCTCATCAGCCCACTAATCAGCCTCAAAACAGCCCGCTAATCAGCCCCAAAACAGCCCGCTAATCAGTCCCAAAACAGCCCACAATTCAGACATAAAAGAGCCATGTTACAGCCCCTAATTCTGCCATGTTACAGCCCCTAATTCAGCCCCTTAAACAGGCACTAGACAGCCCACAATTTAGCCATAAAAGAGGCCATGTAACAGCCCCTAATTCAGCCACTTAAATAGTCATGTAATAGCCCCTAATTCCGCCCCTTAAACATGGTTAAAAACAAGCATAAAACAGTCATGTTTCAGCCATATAACAATCATATTTCAGCCACCAAAAAGGGCCCCTTTAGGTAGGAGTAAAACCCAAGTAGAAAAAAATCCTACCTCACTTGAAGTGTAGGACATTAAGAGCACCAAAAACTAGCCCAAGAATTTGATTTCTCAAAAAAAATTTCTTTGGATCTTCAGTGAAATCTCTCGTTTTTGGTACGTACGCGTAGCCCTCGTCGAGGAGATGAACTTTGGTTCTTGGCTTGACGGATTCCGAGCGACGGAACTCCGGGAAATCAAAGATGAAGCTTGAAGAACTTTTTTTTTCTCTTTTCTCTCCTCTCTCTCTATGGCCGGCCAAGAGCTGAAGGAATGAGATATTTCTGTTGAAATATCTCATTTAAGTCCCTATTTATATTTTTAAATGCTTGGCTCTAATCGCGCCACACGCCCCCTTTTTTCCGGGTCCATTTTTGCCCTGAAACGATTTATTATACCTCAGATTAAGTTCAAATTAATTTTATTTGAACTTTAATTTAATTTTAAATAAATTTTCAAAAATTTATTTTTGGAGACTTTTAAAATGTCATTCGCCACGCAGTCGCCTCGAACGACGTGCAAAAGTCCGACTATCTCAGAATTCGACGAAATTTAACAGGGTGACTATATTTTGCGATACAAATCCAACGACGAAGTCCGTTTCCTCATCCAAGGTCTAGAGAATGAGTATCTCTAATAAGCATTAGGGTGATAAATGGCCATTTTGCCCTTATGCACAAAAAGTTTAAATTTGCCCGGGTTTTACATGTTTTGCTTTAAATGCTATATATATGATATGAAATCATCCTTTCTTAGTCTTTTGGGCAAAGATTACACGTTTTTAACAAATTTAGGATTGAATACCCACGAAATCCCTCTTTTGTTTTAAAAATCCTAGATTTTAGAGAGTGATGAATTTTTTTCTTAAATTCTTCCTTCATTATTGATGTTAGAACCATAGAACTTTGTGTGGAGTACTAAATGATTGAATTGTGATCTCTTATATTTTTCATAGTTGATTATTGAAATTGTCACATGATGAAATTAGAAATTTTTAGAAATATGCTTGTAATTAAGAATATGTTGCTTTCCTTATTGTATGGTTGTTGTGAGGGACTTGAATTGCCATCGTAGGATGTCGTAGAGTGTTAGAGGTTAGTCTACCCGGGTGGAGGTGAGATGGTTTTTCTAACACTTGTAGTGGATTGTCATATGGTAATGCGACCACTATCGGTTGTCTATTGTTCGAACTAGGGTTGGTATACCTTTCCTGGGAAGGGACTCGTCACTGTCATTAGTATGGTAGACGCCCTTTGCTAAAGTGCTTGTGATTTGATTATAATTGGTGAACTAGGTATAGTCGTTGGGAAGATTCTTCATAAACAATCAACATACATGGCATGGGATGAACCAATATATATCTATATGAGAACATGAATGGGATTATGTCGGAGCCGGTGTATTGGTATGGGACAATGCAACAGCAGACGCCTTTCCTAACCATTTGATAATGGTTTCTTATTGAGAAATATTTTTTACTGTTTGCATTTAATTATCATGGTTGTATAAACTTGAGATCTGTGTAAATGTCTCTGTTTTATGTCAAAATCTATATATGTTATTTTATGAATGAGACCGACATGTTTTACATTTTCTAAACCTTGTTGGAGTTTGGAAAGATTTTGCTACAAATCTTCATGCTTATTCTCTATAATTACATATTTTTATATTATGTGTTAGATGAGGAGTTGGGAGCAGAGGAACCCGTATACTGTGAGACTCTGCTAGACGGGAGTGTGGATCTCTAGGTGGATGCTTAGAGTGATACTTTCTTTTGTACTAGACTATGATATTCTTTTGAAACAATGTAAAGTTTAGTTTACTTTTGTTATATTCCGCTGCGCTACACTAGTTAATTTTGTTGAAAGGTAAAGGCCAAGATGGACCGATTCTTTTGGGGATGTAAACGACATAACTTACCTTACTCTTTTGGAATGATATTGTCCATGTTATATATGAATAATGAAACCTTTTCTTATTGATGGTTTTATTTACTACTCTCATGATGTAAATGGTTGTTCGAATATAATGTCGTCCAGAGTGGTATTTGGGGCGTTACACCATAAGATTTGTGTATCACCACATGTGAATTCATATCCGGTTTGTGAACGAGTCTTATAAGGATCAAATAGATATCCAAAATCTGTATATCCTGCTAAATTTAGACCATTGTTGGTTGCTTTGAATACAACAAGCCCAAATCTATAGTTCTATGGAAATAATGTAGTATATGTTTGATGTCATTCCAATGTCGTTGAGTTGGTGCATAACTAAATCTTGCTAATAGACTAACTATAAATATTATTTCAAGCCATATACATTGTGCTAAGTTTAACAAAACACCTATTACACTTAGGTAGGTACTTCAGGACCAAGAAGCATTTCATTGTCTTCTTAAGGACGATAAAGATCCCTTTTAAAATCAAGTGATCGAACAACCATTGTAGTATTTAACTGATATACCTTATTCATGTTAAACGTTTCAGGACCTTTTTGGTATAGGTTATTTGATTGATAAAGATTTCATTGGACCTGTGCTCTATCTGTATGCCAGGATAATATTTTATTTTCTTGAGATCTTTTATCCCAAATTCTCTTTTCAAACATTCAACAACTTTTGCTAACTCTTCAGGAATTGCAATCAGATTCATATCATTAACATATAAATCTGATCTTTTATAAATATACACGGGCATTTGAGATTGTTAACATACTTTCTTTTACCAAATACTCAGTAAAATAATGATACCACATTTTTCTAGATTACTTTAATTCATACAAGGATCGTTCCAATTTGATTGAGTACATGCTTCATGGTTTTGATGTATTTTCTTCAGAAAATTCATTCCTTCACGAATTTTAATACAAATATCGATATCTAGGATTCCATATAAATATGCAGTAAATACGTCCATAAGACACATGTTGAGTATTTCTGAAGCTGCTAGACTAATTAAGTACTAAAATGTAATGACATCTATCAATAGGTATGTTTCATCATAATCAATCCCGGGTCTCTGCAGGAACCCTTGTGCCACTGAGCATGTTTTATATCTTGTGATCTTGGTTTTTTCATTTTGTTTTCTGACGAACACCCATTTATAACCAACTATTTTTATACCATCGAGTGTTAGGACTACTTTTTTCTAGAGAATCCAATTCTGTTTGGATTTCTTCTTTCCACATAGGCCAATTATGTCAAGATTGACATTCATCAATAGAGCGTGTTTTGAGATCATCATCTTTTAAGATTTCAGTAGCCACTGAAAAAAGAATATATCATTGAGAACCATATTTTTTTTACAATCCCACAATTCTCATGTATGCATAATTAATAATTTTTTTTGTTGATAGCTATTTGCATCTTTTCAAGAGTTTATATCTC
>JAHQCQ010008173.1:0-18422 GCA_023539305.1 Ilex asprella | reverse complement strand
CAATATATATATATATATATATATATATACATATGCATTTCTACATGAGAAGGGGGAGAGATAGAAAGTTTTAATTTCAAAGTTTTTATCACTCTATTTTCCATTTCCTATCTTCAAAGCTACAATAGTATAAGAACTGATTTTTATTGAATATCTTATGTTTGAGCATGTTTGAGTACTGCCTCGATGACTTATAATGGAGAGTCAAAATGCCTGGTTATGGTGAGTTGATTCCTGAATATTAGCTGACTGTTTTACTCACTGATTTTATGTCATTAGAATCCATTTCATGAATTTTCCAAAAATCAAAGAATCTGTATTTTTATATGCATACATCACTAATCAAATTCCATCTGTTTCTTGAGGAGATGACCTTGGAATTATCCAAGTGACTACACTGCAAAATTTTCCTACACTTGGGAAGACCATTGTTATATTTTGAGAATGAATGATTCTTTGAAACCTCAATTGATTGGGTCATGGTTGGATATGCAAAAAAGAGTTTTTAAAGAAATTCTTTCCGGTGCACATAACTACATCTTTGAGGAAATTAATTACAATTTTTTCAGAAAAAAACATGAATAATTTATGAATGTTGAGAAAGATTTAAAGATTTGTTAAAGTCCATTCCATAGCATGGTTTTGAGCCTTGGAAATTGGTTGCACTTCGCTAGTTTATTGATATGATGTGCAATGGTGAATTTTTGAACAATGACCCAGAGGAAGCATTAGATTACTTTGATACCTTGGCAGAAAATGTTCAATCTTGGGATTTTTCTAATCCTGTCAAGAGATCAAAGTCATCCAATGCAACTCAACTGACCGAGGGAGGTAATATGTATTAAGAGACCAAGATGAGTTGCATACTAAGATTGATAAATTATCTAGGAAATTGGAAGACTTAGAAGTGAAAAGAGTCAATGAGGTAAATACTATACCTAAGATTGATGAGTCGTGTACTATTTGTGATGCAAGTGATAAATCTACTTAGGAATGCCCTACCATAACGACTTTCAAAAAAGTGTTGCATTAACAAGTCAATACATTTAACCAACCCAAGCAGTTACCTTTTCCATATTCGAACACATATAATCCTGGATGGCAACACTTTTGTATCTCATGCATTTGTGCCATATGTTCCTACCATCCAACAAAATAAAAACAATTCTGGTCAAGGTTCATCTAAGAGTTCTTATTATTTGAATTATGTACCATAATATGTTCCTACCATCCAACAAAATCAAAAAATTTCTTGTCAGGGTTCATCTAAGAGTTCTTATTATCCGAATTATGTAGCACAAGGGTTTTCTCAAAACCCTCCTCAACAAAATTTTGGCTCGTAGGGTCAACAACATGCATCCATATATAAACCCCCTCACAGAAGAATTTTATAGGATACAATGCATCAATTCATACAAAGTCAAACGACAATCAATAATCAAAATGTACAAGTCTTCGGCGACATTAGAAATCAACTTACTAAGTTGACAAATTCTTTGAGTGTGTTACAACAAGAAAATGGAAATTTCTAGCACAGTGTCTGTAACGCCCCAAGATCCACCCTGGACAACATTACTATCTAACACCATTCACATCATGAGAGTAACTAAAAATTTTCATAAGTAACAAATATTTCATTCATCATACAGAATATTTAAAGTATCGTCCAAAAGAATAGGCCCAACTATGACCATTATATTCACCAAGAGTATTTTATCTCGCAACGGAATAAACAAAAGATCACTAATACAGTATCTCAAAAGAAAGTCCCTAGTTTAGGACATAAGTATAACAATTCTAAACATCTCCCTCGAGATTCACGCTTCCATCCTGTTGAGCATCTCAAGCTACCTGCTCATCAACTCCGAGAGTGTCCTCTAAACCATAATCTGAAAGTAAATATTGTTTGTAGGGGGTGAGCACTAAGCTCTGTAGCAACATTCTCCCAAACTCGAACAAGGTTTAGAAAGATGTAAACAGTTCGGTCTCATTTCACAAATATCATATATATTTTGAATTAAAGCAGTAACATTTAAACAAATCTCAAGTTTATGTAACAACAGCAATTTAACGAATAAGTGAAACCAATATACAATCAAATAATCCATCTACCATCAACAGTTCCAACAAGTTCTCGCGGAATCCCATACTTTCTCGAAACTCTCGTCAAACTACTTTTGGTACCATGAATGATAACTCATATACGACTAATAATTCATTCCATCATAAGCCGTTTCTCTCAAGCTTTGCGAAGGCCCATACCTCCCAAAACTTGTAGAAATCGTTCGTGGTACTAGGAACAATAACACACACTGTATTCGTATCTCAAATATGAAGTAGCTTCCACATGGTCACCATCGAAAATATTATGCCTCACACAAAACCGCATACAAATCACATACACATCCTCTTCCACGGTACCCCGTAAGCGATAGTGGTTTAGTCCTCGCAAGGCACTAACCCCACTATGAGTGGTAGGATTGATCACACCCCCACGGAGTAGACGTCGACTACCCACTCCATAATACCCGGTCAATAGTAACTCATGCTCATCCCAAACAACCACACAAGAGATACAATACCAATCATTCCTCACATAACAAGCAATTTCCATAACAAAGCAAAACCCCCAATTTCACAAGTATATCCCAAGTAATAAATAAATCCATAATCCTCAAATCTCACAATTTATGCTTTTCTAGTAGGACTCCTCAAGAAAAATAAGCATGAGATTCTCAAAAGATATACTTTTATTGTTTCAAGCAAAACACTAAAGTTCTTATATCAAGAATAATTGAATATAGAGTTTTTATCTCAAGAACACATAAATAACAAGTCTTGAAATCAAGAACAATTGATTATCAAGGTTGGAGAACAAGCATAATTAGATATCAAGTCTTGACATCAAGAATAAATCAATACTAAGCTTTTAAGTCAAGAACAAATCCAAATCAATAATAAAAATCCAAAATTCTTGAAGAAAACTAGGTTTGGATGTTAATAATAAATATTTAATGGATAACAAGCTATAACCTCCATCAAACATGGTAAGGATAGCAAGAACAATCAAGAAACAAGGATTGCATATCAAATACATATTAATATGAGTCAAAACATGTATATATATAATCCTAGGTATCATTGAACAAGGTTGAAAGAATTCCCCTACCTTTTTCTTCCTTAGTGTTCTTGAAGAACTTGAAAGATTTGATCCTCTTGCTTGTGAAAAATCCATTTGATCTTGTGTTTCCAATCCTTCTTTCTTGTTTCTCAAGGCTTACTAGGGTTTGAAATGATGTTTGGACGCTTAGGGAGGCGGCACTATGTATTTATAGGCCCAAAAATATGTCCTAGATCGCGACCCTGAACAGTGGGGTCTTTAACGGTCGTACCGGTACGCGTACCGGTACGAGGAAGCCTCTGGAGTGCGGCGTACCGGTACACGTACCGGTATGCTCGACTGTCAGATTTTTGGTCCGACTTCGAGGGCAGTTTTGACCCATTTAGAGGTTGAATTGAAAATTTTTCCTGAGATACAATTTTGTATCCCTGTATGTCTACTATATACTGTCAAAATTTCAGATCAATTGGATGTAAGAATAAAAAGTTATGGCCAAAATTCCGAGAGGTGTCCAAAATATTTTATACCCGAAATTTACGTAAAGTGTGTTTTTCTTCCGGAGTACATCCAAGCTTTCAATGCACCTCATATTACCTCTCCGAAAGTTTTTAGACCTTCCGGATTCAATGGAGACCTTATTTTAACCTAAAAGTATTTAAAATCTTGTCTAATCACCCTTTCCAAGTGTAAACATCTTCGAACTTAACTTAGAAAAATCAAATTGTCTCTCTAGTATTCTTTTCCTACTATGTCCATTCATATTTATTTCTATTCTTATAATCTACATATTTCATACACATGTAGTTACATATATTAATATCTCAACACATAACACCATTACTATATAACGATAATAGTATGGGTTATTACAGTGTCAACATAATATTGCGATGTCTAATGCCAACCAGGGTAATGTGAAAGAAATCAAGATTATCACCACTCTGAGGAGTAAAAAAAAAATTGACAAGACCATTCTACCAAATATATCTAAACCTACAAAAAAAAAGACTATGGAAGAATCCAACAAAGATGATAAACTTGATCAGCCAAAGACTATTAGTCTTGATAATAATAAATGTCATGTACCTGCCCCATATCCTCATCGATTGAAAACACCTGCTAAGATTCCTAATTCTAAAATCCTTGATGGTTTTAAGTAGATGAAAATTAATATCTCATTGCTTGATGTTATCAAACAAGTGCATGTATATGATAGGTTTTTGAAATGTACCATGAAGTGAAAGATGAATATACTGAAAAAGGCTTTTCTAATGAAGCAGATAAGTTCTATCCTACGAACTAAACTTCAGTGAAATTCAAGGATCCAGGATGTCCTACAATTTCTACCATCATTGGAGATCGCGGGGTGGAATCTTCATTATTGGACCTAAGAGCAAGTGTCAATTTACTACCAATCTCGATACATCAGCAATTGGGAGAGTTGAATCCAACACCAATTACTGTCCAATTGGTAGATCGCAATGTAAAAATACCGAGATGAGTTATGGAGGATGTTTTAGTCCAAGTGGATAGATTTTATTTTCATGTTGATTTTATTGTTTTAGATACTGAGCCTATTGCTAACCTTGCTGCTCAAATTCTTATCATTTTAGGACGACCTTTCTAATTAGCCACATCAAATGCATTAATCTTTCATGAAAACTTTCATTTGTAAATATAACCAGTGAATTTGTCACGCCCCGAATTTTCACAAACTCGGGGAGTGAGTAAAAAAGAAGAAGAAAAGTAAATGAAAAGTCATTAGGTTGAATAAATTGATTTCTCATTCATTTTTCACGTTTTCTCAAAGTTTTTCAAGTCACTTTCCTTCAATTTTTAGCCTATTTCTTCAAGGTTTCTAAACCCCCATTTTTGACATCCTTCCCACCTATTTAAAAGGTGTTTTACACACTTAATAAGTCTTTTAATTTTTCATAAAATTTTGACATAACCTCCTTTGTTTTTCAAACCTTTTTCCCACCTAATATTCACAATATTTCATAAGCATAAGTACATCACAATCCACCCTTACTCTGTGGCCACAACCCATGTAAATTAAATATACATCCCTTGTTTTCAACATACACATCTAATTGTCCCATATACACATATGATTTTAATTAAATAAAGACATCCCAAATATCAATTAGGTTTAACTCTTACACTTTAAAATGGTCCAAGACTTATAACGCACTACTTTTTCAAACTGAAATACAAGTCATTTGGGCTTATGCCCATACATACAAAGTATGCCCCAATGGCCAATTATACATTCAAGTCCATTTCCTCTCCTTCCTTTAAGACTTCCTCAAGTCTCAAGTACCGAAAACCTCATCTGTAATATGATATTCTACGAATGGGTTAGTTCAACTACTAGTATGATAAAATACTAATGCTAAGAACAAATTTAAGGCATGACATGTGCAAGTGTACATTTTAAATGCTACAACCCCGTAATCCCTCAATGCTATGCAATGTCAATACTCATGACACACCCATGTAACTCTGTGTCACCCATGTCTTGGTTCACGGTCCACCTCAGTCAGCCCGCGAGTATTGTGATTGGCCAGATTTTAGGTTTTTCACCACAGGATCTACACCCTCATAATGCATAGTACCAAGTGCTCAACCCATACTATGTTCCAAAGATTCATGTATGCCAAGATGCCATAATTTTTCTTAATGTAAATTCTATGGAACATTTCATCAAACACATGACGTAAAACTTAAAATATGCCTCACTCATAAAGTAAAACATAACTTCAAATTCACAACACTTTACCCACATGAATGTGAAACACCATTCAATGGATTAAACATATGATCAAATTTCATGTTCATTACTTTCACAATTTCTCAAGGAAAATACAAATATAGAAATTACTAACTCATGAAATAAATCATATTTTTCAAACCACGAGAGTTTCTCTACATGAACATAAGCTAGAATATGATAATCCAACACATAAACAAGGTACACCTTTATCATAGCGACAAATTGTCAAGAAACTCAAAGAACACAAAAGTACTTAAACCACTAACTCTAAGTTTTCAAAGCAACTACTAACTAAATGATTTTCTAACATCAAGTAAACATCTAAATCATTCAATCAACACATAGAAAGGCAAAAAAAACTTAAATATATTCCCAACTTAGTAAAATATCATACCTAAAATGGTTTTTCTCAAACCAAGAGAGTTGTGTTTGCTTTATAGCTGAACCGATCGGTGAGAATATAACCCTTGTTGAGAGGAACAACTTTTTAGAAGGAAGTCTTGCAAGAAGCTTGAATGAGTTTTGGTAGCTTGAAGCTTGAAGAACCTAGGATTTTTTCTTCACTTTTCCTCTTGAACTTGTACTACTCTATATCCAGGCCAAAATATTAAATTTTTTTCACAAAAGGTCTGTATTTATAGTGGAGGGCAAATGTGCAAAATGACATTTTTGCTCTTAATGAATTTAGAACTCTGTTACACTACAACTCGTCTTGAAAAATTTATGTTAACCAAAGTTCTTAAAATTATTTTAAATGAAAATTAAAAAAAAAAAATATTTTTTTAGTGGCCGGATTTGGCCGGTCCTACCTAAGCCACCCGAGATACCCTTTTGTCCAATTTCTAAATTTGTTTTCGTTTAAGCTCAAATTCGTATAATAGATGTATTTTAATATTATAAACATGTTTATCTCCTATGACATACTCAAATTATGCTATTAAACATGAACTATGCCTAAATGATGCATATGTAGTGTCTTACCGACAAACGGTGCATAAACGGTGCCCTACAACAAAATTAAAAAATTTATCATCATTTTTTAGATCTCTACAGAATTGAATGTCTTTAATGTGATAAAGTAACCAAGTGTGGAGGAAGAAATCTATGAGGTAGATGTAGTTAAGATTGTAGAGGAGAAATCAACACGACCTATTGTTCTGACCCTTTACAAGTTTGTTTAATTAATTATGTTCATGATAATGGGAAGCCCGATGTTGAGTTTTATTGTAATTTGTTAAATTCTTCACAGACGTTATCAGGAGATTCAAGAAATTCATTCAAGAAGAAGTTCGTTGGAGAAAATAAGTCCTGATTGAAATTGGGCATTAACTCCAACTTGGAATTTAAACCCAATTGATCTATCTCCTGAGCACTCTTTGTACATAGTAGTTAGAACTTTTATTTTATGCTTTTATTTTGTTTTAATTTACTTCTTTTTAGTTTTTTTTTTGTTGTTTTGCAGTTGGTGGTTTTTTTCTGCATAGAAGTAGTATTAGATGTTTTCTTACTCTTATGATATTCATTTTCTCATTGCATGATTGTTTTGTATTGGTGACAATGCATGATTCAAGTTGGGAGGTAAGAATGTATCATTACTATGTTACACCACCATATTGAATGCTAAAATGAAAAATAAAATTTGAAAAAAAAATGAAATGAATGAAAAAGACGAGAAAAAGAAAACAAAACATCTTATTTGGAATATATTATTCTATTTTATTTAGCATGAGATTGGTGATTTTTTGACTTGAATCTTGGTCTCCTGTTGGTCGGGTCCCCTCTCCCTCTCTCTCTCTCCCTCTCCCTCTCCCTCTCCCTCCATGGCATCGCTTGTTTGAACCTTTGATACAGCAGCTCGCCTCATCTGATTAAGGGCGAGCGCTCTCAGGTAACTCTCCGTTCACTTGGTGATAGCATAGGGTGCGAAGCAAGAAAATTAGGGTTCAGATGCCAACTTATCTAGTTCCAAGTGTTTTGGTTTGCGTATATGTTCTTGATTTAATTGCTCTTATTGGATCTATCTTATTATAGTTCCATTCCATAGGTCCAGTATTGATAATTGCTTAGAAACGGAGGTCCAAGACAAAATTCAAATTTCGGAAGCAGTATATGGAAAACCAAAAAAAAAAAAAAACAACATATTACCCAAAAAATAAATTTTTAAAAAAATTAAACAAAAATTTAAGTTCCAAAAGGAAATAAAATTCCTTTATTTTCTTCATAGGGTGGATTTCTTGTCCACTACTTTGTACTTTTTTCATTATTTAATGAATTTATGTTTCCTGTCAAAAAAGGAAAAGGAAAAAAAAAATTATCCCAGTGCAAAGGCTGGTAATTGGTTCATATGAAAATATTACAATGCCCACTGCCCACACTACATGGAAAATATTGTCACTTCTTTTCAATTTTTTCAAATTTTTTTTCGAAAATATAGTTATCTTGTTATACTATTTGATTGACAGTCGTTTGGGATTTGCCACAATATTGTCCCTGTATTACAACATTGACTATGTTATGTAGGTGAGGTGACGGGTCATAACTTAATGGAGGTGTCAAGAAGTGAGCATTCACAGGACTTGACAAGTGTGGAAGTGTCGAGAAATGAACATTCACAGGACTTGACGACTGTTGAAGTGTCTACAAATGAACATTCACAGGACCTGATGGCTAATGTGGAGGTTTCAAGAAATGAACGTTCACAGGACTTGATGACTGTGTCTTCTAATATTGCCGATCAAAACCATGATGATAATTTGGTTTCTGTTCACTCAAATCATCTGTACATTTCTTCCTTTACTAAACAGTTATCCTTTGTTATTGCTGAGTATTTGATTTGGGAAGGCCATAGGTTAGCACTTAAATGGTTATTCATGCCAAAGTACCAATCATGTCAGCATTTTTTATTGCAGATTGGTTCTTAAATCATCTGTTAGCCAATGAGCATCAATTTCCTTTTGCTTTTTAAACCTTTTTTTGTTTAAGTTTTTTACCAATTTGAAATCTTTCTAGTCCTATGGTAATATTGCATATGGACCCACATGGGATATGCAAAGACACATTTTAGATACAGAAGGTATGCATCAAATAATTAATGAAATATATTTTTAGTTTTGGATGCATCTCGAATCCAAAATATAATGAAATCCAAAATCACCATGCCTAAAAATTATATCTACCATAATGCAAATTCAACCAAAGCCGCAGATCCAATGTTAAAACAAGGTCGAATTTTTAGTAATTAATGTACTTAAATCAAGCACAAATTGGAACAAAGCATGAAAGTAGCACTTGAAATGGCTATAGCATATGCACCACAGTCTTCACAAACATCCTCTTTGCCATGCGAGTGCGCCTGGTACTAATAATCTATAGAGTGTAGAGTGGCTATGGAGAGGCATGCAACTGTGCTTCCCAGTCTTTGTTGTATGTCCACGCTTGTTCCTGCGCAACAACCTCTAGCTTTTTTGTTGGAGTTATTGAGTTATTGTTTTTCAGTTAAGTTTGGTTAGAGTTGACCTCTTCAAGTTCTATTAATGATCCCTATTGAATAGAGACTTCTTGTTAGATTTGACCTATTCATTAGCTACTGTTACCATGTTTCTAGTTGTGTTCTGTTTGATTTCTTTTCTCACATGTAAGGCTATATAAGCCACTGAGTTTGCTTCAAGTTTAATAAGAGAGTTGTTCATCAATTACTTAGAACTTTTGCTTAAGAGTTTTTGGGTTCTACAATTCTGGTATCAGAGCCCTAACAAGGGAGGTTAGGAAAAAGTGAGTGAGGTTAGGAACTGCAGCTTCCTAACAAGAGAAAAGTGAGAGGGAAAACAAAGGGAGTGAGAAAAAAGTGAATGAGAGAATGACAACAGAAGGAGGTTTTATCCAACCTGCAATACCAAGGTTTGATGGTCATTATGACATTGGGCTATGCTCATGGAGAGTTTTTGCGGTCAAAAGAGTACTGGAGCTTGGTGGAGAATGGGATTCTTGCAGTTACAGACGGAGTGGAGCCAACAGAAGTCGAAAGAAAGACCATTGAGGAGCAGCGTCTAAAAGATTTAAACGTAAAAAATTATCTCTTTCAAGCTATTGACAGGACTATCATGGAAACAATCCTCAACATGGAGACAACAAAAAGTATCTGGGATTCAATGAGGCAAAAGTACTAGGGAACAACAAGAGTGAAGCGTGCTTAGTTGCAAGCACTACGAAGGGAATTCGAAGTTCTCCAAATGAGGGAAGGAGAGAAAGTGGACTAGTACTTTGCTTGAACTTTTTCAATTGTAAACAAGATGAAAATTTATGGAGAAAAGATGGACGAAATGGTGATTGTTGAGAAAATCTTAAGGTCAATGACCAAAAGATTTGATTATGTGGTTTGCTCAGTCGAAGAATCCAACAATCTGGAGATCTTGACGATTGATGAGCTACAGAGCAGTTTACTTGTGCATGAACAGAGAATGAACGATCATGTTCAAGAAGAACAAGCCTTGAAGATTACTCATGATGAAAGACTTGGAGGCAGAGGAAGGGGTCAAGGACCAGTTCAAGGATGTGGAAGAGGTAGAGGCAGGCCCTGGAACAAAGCTATCATTGAGTGCTTGAAATGCCACAAGCTAGGGCACTTCCAATATGAATGCCCTAATTGGGAGAGGTGTCAACTATGCTGAAATTGATGAAGGGGAGGAGATGTTCCTAATGTCTTATGTGGAATCAAACAACTCAAAACAAGAAGCAGTGTGGTTTATTGATTCGGGGTGTAGTAATCATATGTGCGGGAACAAGCGTAGTTCTCCAATCTTGATGAGGAGTTCAAACATTCAGTAAAGCTCGGAAACAACTCAAGAATGGCGATAATGGGAAAAGCCAATATCCGGCTACAAATCAGTGGCATAACTCAGGTAGTTATTGATTTTTCTATATACCTGATTTAAAGAACAATTTATTGAGTGTTGGGCAGCTGCAAGAGAAAGAATTGACCATACTGATTCACCATGGAGAATGTAAACTGTATCATCCTAAGAAGGGGTTGATCATGCAAACAAGGATGACTACAAATAGAATGTTTGTACTACTTGCTAGTGTTGTGGTACCAGGAAAGTCATCTTGCCTGCAAACAATTACTGACGAAGACTCACAGATATGGCTCCAGAGATTTGGGCATTTGAACTATAAAGGCTTAAGGACGCTGCAATATAAAAGGATGGTGACAGGACTGCCTCTTGTCAAAAGCACAAGCAGGGCCTGCACTAGATGTCTAGTGGGAAAGCAACACAGAGAGGTGATTCCAAAAAGAAGTCAGTGGCGAGCTCCAACAAGGTTGCAACTTGTGCATGCCGATATTTGTGGCCCCATCAAACCTATCTCCAATAGTCACAAGAGGTATCTCATAAGTTTTATCGATAATTATAGTAGAAAAGTTTGGTTATACTTTCTAGCTGAAAAGTCTGAAGCCTTTACTGTTTTTAAGAATTACACGAGCTTGGTCGAGAAAGAAGTTGGTGCATCTATATGTTGTTTGTGGACCGATAGGGGAGGGGAATTTATCTCCGATGAGTTTAATGATTTCTGTAAGTTAAATTGCATAAGCAGGCAACTTACAACAACGTATACTCCCCAACAAAATGGGGTAGCTGAACTCAAGAACCGAACTATAATGAATATAGTTCAGAGTATGCTTGGTGAGAAGCAAGTGCCGAAGACTTTTTGGCTAGAGGCTGCAAAATGGACGGCTCATGTTCTCAATAGAAGTCCGACATTGGCAGTAAAGGATAAGACACCTGAGGAGATATGGACTGAAATCAAACCGACTGTGGACTACTTTCGAGTTTTTGGCTGCTTGGCTCATGTGCATGTACCAGATCAAAGAAGAGTGAAACTAGATGACAAGAGCTTCAAATGTGTATTGCTTGGGATAAGCGATGAGTCTAAAGCCTATAGGTTGTTTGATCCAATTACCAGAAAAATCGTAATAAGTAGAGATGTGGTTTTTGAAGAAGATAAGGGCTGGAATTGGGGGAGGAGCATTGAAGAAGAAAGGTATGATGTATTAGATTGGGTTGAAGATGATGAAGATCAAGCTGAGTCCTCTGCAAGTGAAGAAGAAGCTGAAAATAATAGTGATACAAAACTGAAAATGAAGTGGTTGCAGAACAAAATGAAGGAGTAATCACTTCATCATGTAGTGATTCACTCAATGAACCTGCCTCAAATCCAGTTGAGAGAAGAAACCGAAGAGCACCCGCATGGATGCATGATTATGTAAGCGGGGAAGGATTGTCTGAAGAAGAAGAGGTACATAACTTTAACTTTGTCTTGTTCACAGCTTATGAAGATCCAAGCTCTTTTGAGGATGCCAAGAGTGCTAAATGGAGATGTGAAATGGATTCAGAAATAGAGGCAATCGAGAGAGATCTGACAACTCACCAAATTACTTACAGGAGCCAAAAAGATTGTAGTAAAATGGGTGTTTCGGACGAAATTGAATGAAAATGGAACTATTTACAAGTACAAGGCTAGGTTGGTCGCAAAAAGGCTACGCTCAGCAGCAAGGAGTAGACTATACAGAGGTCTTCGCACCTGTGGCAAGGTGGGATACCATCAAAATGGTGTTAGCTCTAGCTGCTCAAAAAGGCTGGAATGTGTAACAACTCGACGTCAAAAGTGTCTTTCTACATGGTGAGTTGAATGAGGCCGTGTACGTCGAACAGCCACAAGGATATGAACAAAAGGGTGAGGAACATAAGGTCTATAGACTGAAGAAGGCGTTTTATGGCTTGAAGCAAGCGCCACGGGCATGGTATAGCCGAATAGAGGCATATTTTATCAAGGAGGGGTTCGAAAGATGCAGTTACGAGCACACTTTATTTGTCAAGTCTGGAGATGGAGGCAAACTTTTAATTGTGAGTTTATATGTTGATGATTTAATCTTTATTGGGAATGATTTAAGCATGTTTGAAAGTTTTAAGAATTTCATGAAGCATGAGTTTGACATGACAGACTTAGATAAAATGAGGTATTTCCTTGGGGTTGAATTCTTGCAAACCTCTGAAGGAATTTACTTGAGTCAAAAGAAGTATGCTCGGGAGTTGCTTGAGAAGCTTAGATTGGAGAATAGTAATCCAGTAAAGAATCCTATCAATCTTGGTTTTTGATTAACACAAGAAGGAGAAGGAGCAAGAGTTGATGCTACAGTGTACAAGCAATTGATTGGAAGCCTAATGTACATCATAGCAACAAGACCAGACTTAATGTTTGTGGTATGCCTTTTGAGTAGGTATATGGCTTGTTCCATTGTTTTACATATGCAAGCTACAAAGCGTGTGTTGAGATACCTGAAGGGGACGGTGGATTTAGGTGTTTTTTATAGAAAAGGTGAAGCTAGGGAGCTGCTATGCTACACCGACAGTCATAGTTGTTAGTATCGTACGATACGCGATACGTATTGTACGATACGTCACGATACAGGGCTAAAACGATACGGATCGTAGTTGTGTATCGTTTTTGCGCTGTATCGTCCGATACATGATACGTTTTTACGATACGATACGTATCGGTATGATATGTACAATACGTGCGACTGCTGGTTTTTTTTTTTTTACGGAACGATGTCATTTTGGGCTAGATAGACTGATTTTTTTTTAAATTTTTTTTATAGAACGATGTCGTTTTGGGCTAGGCAAGTACTCCGACAAACATATGGTCTTGTACAGTGGAAGAAATGATGTTAATTTATTTATAAAGCCAATTTCTTTTATTTTTTTTTGTATTAAAATTTCTGAATCTTGATTAATGTTAATTTTTTAATTTATTTACAAAGTCCAATGGTGATTCAAGTTTGAATTAGTGAATTATGGTTGTGAACTTTGCATTATAATATTAGTGGACTATGTTGATAACTTGAATAGTTGGTGGAGTATTAATAAAATGTTATGTTTTTATGAATGTATAATTTTTTTTCAAAGGTATATATATATTTTTATTATTTATTTAAAATTGTACCGTATCTTACGATACACGATACGATACGCGATACGATACACTATTTTTAAAAAACGATACGCCTTCCGATACACGATTTGATAACTATGTCGACAGTGATTATGCTGGAGACGTTGATGATAGGAAGAGTACGTCTGGTTATGTGGTCTTGCTCAGTGGTGGAGCAGTGTCTTGGTCCTCTAAGAAGCAGCCAGTGGTGACTTTATCCACCACCGTGGCTGAGTTTGTGGCAGCAACTTCATGTGCTTGCCAATGTCTATGGATGCGAAGGGTGTTAGAAAAGATTGGACATTCTCAAAGCAGTTGTACTACTATAATGTGTGACAACAGCTCAACGATCAAGTTGTCAAAAAATCTAGTCTTACATGGTCGAAGCATACATATTGATGTAAAGTTTCATTTCTTACGTGATCTTACAAAGGAGGAGATGGTGAAGTTGGTTCACTGTGGGACTAATGAGCAAATAGCTGATATCATGCCTAAGCCCTTGAAACTGGAGGTATTTCTGAAGCTACGCAAACTACTTGGTGTCTGTGAGATACCAAGCTTAAACTGAATGCATACTGCAATCAGTTTAGGGGAGGATTTGTTGGAGTTATTGAGTTATTATTTTTCAGTTAAGTTTGGTTAGAGTTGACCTCTTCAAGTTCTGTTAATAATCCCTATTAAATTGGGACTTCTTGTTAGATTTGACCTATTCATTAGCTACTATTACCATGTTTCTAGGTGCGTTATGTTGATTTCTTTTCTCATCATGTAAGGCTATATAAGCCACTGAGTTTGCTTCAAGTTTAATAAGAGAGTTGTTCATCAATTACTTAGAACTTTTGCTTAAGAGTTTTTGGGTTCTACAATGCCCATATCTTGCCTTTCTTTTGCCTCAGTAGCACTTTTTTCCCCTCCTTTATAGATTATCTCATTCTCATGAATCTTCCGTTGAAAGTGTGTATTTTGTTCTTTCAATGTCTTCTCAATAGGGGTGGAATTTGAATTTTTTTGAGGTCCTTAAATGACAGGGAAATCGTGAAATTTACTTCCTTGTGGTCTTTGATCAATTTGATTTCCTTAGTGCCATGGAGGGGGAATCAAAGGTTGTGGACCATGATTTTTTTGTAGTGTTTTCATGTAAATCTTATTTCAATGTCCTATTTGATGATCCTTTAAGAGATGATTTGGAAACCTAAGGTGTCTTATTAAAATTCATATTTTTGCATGGACTATAGCTCATGGAAAGCAATATGCTTGCGAGTTGTTGCAAAAATAGAAGACCAAGCTCTTGTCTCCCCATATTGGTGCGTTATTTGTAAACAATGTTGTGTAAGTGTAGACCATCTCACTCTCCATTGCCTAGCAACCTTGAAGTTGTAGCATAAAGCTTTGAGTGCGTTTAGTTTGAGTTAGGTTGTTCCTAGTAGATGTGTGGCCCTATTTGAGACATATTATTTTATTTTATTTTTTTGAAGGGGAAAGATTATCGATTTTGTGGAATTGTGTGGTTATAACAATTTTTTTGGGTACTATGGAAGGAAAGAAATAGGAGAATATTTGAAGATAAAGAAGAAAACATGGAAGTACTTTGGGATAGAGTAAAGTTCTTGGCTTCTCTTTGGGCACTGACAACTAAGGAGTTTAAGGATGTGCCTTTGATTGCAATTCATCTCAATTGGATAGTGGCATGTAGTTGGAAGATCATCTCTTAGATCTTGGATCATTTTATTTTTATGATGTATTTTTATCTTTTGAAGGGGTGGATTCCGTATCCACTATTATGTACTTTTCTTCTCCATTTTATCTAATAAAAGCTTTGTTTCTTTTTGGGAAAAAAAGCCCAGCAATGCTGACTGTTGTCCCCATACATAGCCCCACAAACCTTGATTTCGATAATTCAGTTTCTCCAATATGTATCACCTAGTTGAATCAAATCACCAATATGCATAGATACAAAAAAATTAGAGAGAGAGAGGACCATGTGAAGTGGTTGCTTGTGCCACTTGCTGGTTGTGTGAATTTAAATGAAAAGCCTTGCTTTTTTTTTTTTGGGTGGTAGGCAAAGCTCATGTTCTGACATCTTTTCAATTGAGGGACTGCTGTCCAGTTGGCAAACTTAATTGAAAATGATATTTGTTACATGATATAATAAAAATGTAAATTTAGATTTTATTGTAGACGTATCCTAGTTGTGTCCATATCTTGGTTTTAAAATATATGCTATCGGTCTGTCCGTATCTTATTGTTGTCATGTGACTCGTGTCTTGTATCTATATCCATTTTTTCTTCTACCATATTCGAATTTATAAACTCAAAAGTCAACCAATCTTTTTGTTAAGCCCGTCAAATGGTGGATACTCTATAACATGCATTTGAATACTCTATAACATGAAATTTGACAATCCATGTGTTGTGCTTAATTTGTTTAACCATTATTTCCGAGAGCATTGGTGTTCTTAATAAGGTTTATGCACCCTATTTGTGAGTTAAATTATTGAATGACAATCATGGATTTTTTTTCTTAAATAAGTCTGTCTTGAACACTTGTTTTATTTCTATAGCAGCCCACTAAATTTCATGTCAGAGAGTCTTTTCCAACGATTATTTTGTTTCTACCCACTAGACCTAGTTTGAAGCTTCTCAGCTTTATTTTTTTATAGCTTGTTGTACTTGAATTTCAGAGTCTTGGAATCCAAGCATGAGATTGTAGAAGACGAAGTAAGAAACATATTGGAAAACATTGCCGCCACTGGGAAATTTTGGTATGCTTTTTTAGTAAATTTTTACAGTTGTGATTTGGTATTGCTTGATGTATTCTTGAATGTTTGAAGCTCAGGAAATATACTCATTTCATATTTGTTTTCAGGATGTTTTTATTATGTATTCTAATTACATGCCCATGCAGAAACACATATGGGTTAACTCTCATTCGTTTTTTCATTACCCATGCAGTAGTCTATCATTTTGTTGTTCTCTTTTTGTTGATCAGGTTCAAATTCATAACTATACGAATAACTTCGTACCCGAGATAGCATTGGTGGTAAAATTCTCAAGTTAACAATTACAATGTGGTGGGTTCAAATTTGAGGGTTGTCATTGTGTATGTAATTTAATGTTAGGTTTCTACCTATTCCATCTCTCCCGATACCCTCACTTTGAGCCAACCTGGCTTCTTGTGAGACAGTATTGTGGGTACGCAACATAGTGTGTTAATGTTCACACATTTATTTGACTTATTGTGTTGTATTTTGTATGTCAATCCGCTTGCCACTTTTATGATATGAATATGAATGACTGGTGGAACCCATATAACCTGTTTTTCGTTATGCCCCTTTTTGCATTTTTTTTGGCATGAGTATGACCGGTGCAACATGTTTAACCCATGGCCCGCCTAACACAATGCAAATTATTTATTGAACATAGTACACGGGTCATATCGTGTCACCTATGTTATTAGCGTGTCATGTTAGGATATGAGATTATGACATGATTAGTTAATTGTATCTTGGTTAAAGTTGCTTTGACCGCTGCTGTTGTTGCGATTAAGTGGATTTTTTGTCATCATTGTCAATAAAGCTACCACCATGTTAATCAAATATGCCACCATTGAGGATGATTTTTACATATATGGTAGCAACGCACCATTGCTGTTGCTGTTGACTGTACCTTCATTGTCAAAAGCTTTACCATCACCAAACCTCCACTTTTGCTGCTAAGGCCCATCTCCACACTGCCACTACCACTTCCGCTGCTGGCTGGTAGTGTTGCCATATTCTTAGAGTAATTTTCTCAAATAATAATGTAACTTTAATTTGTCATAGGTACTTGGTACAATATGTATATAAACTCTCTACCGATTTTCATCCTGGGCTACAATTTAGTCTAGTAAGGAGATTCATGTTGCAGTGTTTACACTGAACTCAGCGTCATGCTTCAATTCTGTCAAGATCACATACCGACTTGGGAGTTGTGTTAAAGTCTTTTCAGCTTTGTTATACGCCATGTACTTGTTTGTGCTCCCATATGTTGTACCTCATCATATAAGTTTAGTATGGTGTTTCTAACTTTTGACATATATATATATACACTCTAATAGGTATCACCCCTCTCTTTCATGTTGAAATATCCATCTTGTGCTTGTTGTACCCTTGGCATGATGTAAGTTGGTGCGTATTACACCTTTTTTAACATTATGAAATACTCATGTCATGTGCATTGCACCTCAGGCATGATTGGGACAAGTTGAAGGCTATGATATCTTTTAATCTAAAGCAGGTATGTGGACGTATGCCAGGCTGCCGGCGTATGTCAGATGATCATTCTAGTTTTCTTAAATTGTGAAAGAAGTCTACGAGGGCGGCAATTGTTTTAGATTTTAGAAGATAGTCCTTATTTTCTACCTGTTTAATCTTATTGTGTAGGTCCTCTCAGAGTATCCGGAGGCAAAAATGGCCAGCGAGCAACAAAGTTCTTCTTTAGGAGAGGACTACCCGGAGTTGGTGAAAAGGTTGGATGATGGTATTCCCGCAGTCATGTACC
>JAHQCQ010008172.1:0-18439 GCA_023539305.1 Ilex asprella | reverse complement strand
GAATGACACTTAGTACCCTAAGTGATCTTCAAATTTTTAATTTGCATGAAAGATTAAAATTTGCAAATTGCACACTTAATCAAACAAAAATATAGTAATGTTTTCAAAATCATATATATGTTGCTTTTTTGGCAACTTTTTTTTGAAAACTTCAACTAATTTGCTTCAGAATAGAATTTCAATTGTCCATCAATGGATGAGCACTCACAAAGCTTTTTTTTTTTTTCACCCATTAAGCCTTTTAATGATGTTCGAATTAATTAATTGCTCGCAATTTCATGACATTATATGGTGCTAAAGTTTAAAAAAAAAAAACCTATTTTCAGATATCATGAATCACAAAAAATAGCAAAATGAATTGTGAAAACTCAAATATTAAAAGTAAATTTTTCCTATCCAATGTAAACAAGGCAAATTGATGCCACTTTCTATGGAGCTTCACTTCATACAAGATAGGGATAATGTTGGCATAATTATATTAGTGAGGGAACAAAAAGATATTCTCAACACCAAGTTCTATTCAGTGTTGAAAATAGGAATTCTTTCATAATCTTCCAGCAATTAAAAAATAATAAGTTAGAGGTACTCAAGAAAAAAGGCAAAAAATTGGGACTCGATCGATACTTTGAACCTTATTTCTATTGGAATTTTATAAAATGTAGAAATGTTTTAAAACTCTGAGGGTGTGACCCAACATTTGATGAATTTCTTCAGAGCAGTTGGACACTAAAGTGAAATGAATCCACTGCCAGTTAGGCACCAAAGTGATGCCAAAGGCACCCACACTCACTATACTCTATGCCCACTAGCCGTTTGATAATAGCCTATATAAGGCTACCAACTCCACTCACAAAATACACACTGACTTGCACTCTTATTTGTCGATGGATCAAATTTTGATTCGAATATGATCCGAATTTGAATTTGATTAGCAAGATATGGATTATTAGGTTTACTAATTATCCGAATCTGTTATATTATATTTAATAGATTCAGATACGAATTTATCAAATTCGATAGAATTGAATATAAACCTTTTATTTTTATATTTTATATCCCGTGAGTTTATATACATCGATATCTTTTCATCTGCAACATTTTTTCCTGTTGTCTTCTTCTTCACTATTTATCACTAAAATTGAGGTTGACATATTTAATTTATATTGTTTGTTAAGGTTTCAAATGAGTAAGTATTATAATTTTTTGGTTGTACGGAGTTGAATTTGTTATAAATTATGAGATATTTGTAGCTTGAATTTATTTTGTACATAAACGGACCAGATCGAATTTTTGGACCGGATATTTGAAAGTTAATGGATTCGGATATGAATTACAAATTTCAAATCCGTCGGATAATCGGGTTGGATCGGATCACATAAATTATAATCGGATTCAGATTCAGATATGACAAAATTTAGTCCATATCCTATCCAATCCGTTGACAGGCCTACTCTTATCTTCTCTCTTATATATCTTTTTCTTTAACTAATTTGTTATTATTATATATTATGCATTTTTTTATATTCTTGATATTTTAGACAACTCTTTCTCTTTTACTAATTTGTTATTATTATATATTATGCATTTTTTTATATTCTTGATATTTTAGACAACGAAATCAAGACTTGCTAATTTATCTCTGTCGTATGTGCCCGATGTGGAGATTAGCTGCTAGCTTGGGATTGTATCTTAAAGATTTCATTGCCAATAATATGTGCATGTAGGGAGGCCACAAGAGCTTTAGGACAACGTTTTATAAACCTCTACAAATCGAAGGTTATCACTTTCTTTGTTTTTATCTCAATTCTTTTTCAATTATTTATTTATTTGTGAGCTATATAATTTTGTGGTAAATATTTTACTAGTATTGATATAATTTAAATCTATATTTGTCTAACAAAATTAAACGGTGGCCACCATTTTCTTGAATTATAATTTACGTCAAACTAATTTTTAGACTAAGAGACATAGAAATCTAAAACAGAATAAAATATTTATAAAACATACAAGTCCCAAGCTAAATAACTCGCAAAAAAAGATGAATTTTTTTGAAGTTATAAAATTAGCACCACAAAAAAAAAAAGTGTAGAAATTAAAATGATTACATCACAAGATGAATCCAACATTTCTAAACGAACTTCGTTGTCAGGTTTCTGAAAGCCAAATGCAATTGAAACAGGTCAATGAAACCGGGACCTTCAGTTCGATTTACTAAAAATACTGTTTGGGTAATCGAACCGTTGGAGAACCGGAAAAACCAGCCGGTTTAAGCTAAAAACCGGTGGACCGAAGATTAACAAACTGGCTGGTTCAAAACTAGCCTTCGTTTTCTCCAGATCTAGCTCTCGAACTGCAGCACATGACACCACAAATTTGATCTCGAACACCAGATAGTCCAGATCTCGAGTCTCGAACACCAGACTTCAGTTCTTCTTCTTCTCTTCTGTCTCTCTCTCTCTCCACGCAGACACACTCAGTCTGTTAGTAATAGAGTAAATAGATGTTGGGACCTGGGTCCTCTCTTTTTCACTCTGTCTCTCTCTGTCTACATGCGCACACACACACGCATTGCTCGAATAGGGAAAAAACTTTAATACACACTCAATAACAGTACTGTGTATTGAATAAGTCACAACTATTTATTGCCTAATGGAATAAATAGTCTATGAATAGACAATACTTATTACACACAATGCACTATTTATTTTTTTATTATGATTGTGAATTTTTTAGTTACATTAGTATATTTTATACATATTTTTATTTTTTTTATTATACAACAGGTCCGATCAATTGGTCCAACAGTTGAACCGGTGAACCATTAATTCGGTCCCTCTGCTGATTCAATGTCCAGTCCCATAACACTAAATAGGAGCAAAAACTCCACTATTTAAAACTCTAAAAAAAAAAAATAAGTGAAAAAAATATATTATTTGACATTATTAAGCCCAAAAAATCAAATAAGATAGACACAACTTACCACATCGGAAGTTTCCTGTAAAGCACGTTTGACCTTGTCAGATAACATCTCAAAATGTTGCTTTTTGTGATCATAATCCTCTGGATCGCTGCTTTCTACAACTGGTCTAGCTGAATACAGTATCCCTGGCAAGGCTATTGCACAAAGTAAAAAGATAGCATAAGAAAATTGACTAAGATTTACACACACATGCTAACAGATTTATTCCTCTAAACTATTACCCGTATTTTATTTTGTATCCTTAACTATAAATTTTTCACATTATATTTTAAAGTATCAGTTTTATTTTATATAACGAAAAACTTAAAAATCTTTCAAAATAGGGAGGAAAACCCCAAAGAGCATCCCGTCAAGTAACCAATACCACTTTATTTTACCTTTTTTTAAACTAAAATAGTTACTGGGAAAAAAAAAGAAGGTCGGTTAGATGAAAAAAATTTGACGCTTATGAAGGACAAAATCATGTATATGTATTTTTCTTGAATATTGACCTGCACATGTGCCATAAACAATTGCTTATTGACAATACATCCTACTCACATACGCATTTACTGTCAAAAAATTGGCATTCGTTATCAATTGGAGTGATATGAAATAAATTTGATATTTTATAGTGTAATGTGAGAAATTTTATAGTTAAGGGTGCATAGTGAAATAAATGTAATAGTTCAAGGAGGTAAAATGTAATTTACCCTAATAATTCCAATCGGTGTAGTACCTGAAGCAGCAGCTATACTAGTTGCTTTGGCAGATGGAACCCGTGCATGAGCAAGAGGTGGATCATGATACCATTTCAAAAATGGAATCAGTGTATCAACAACCTAGATGATTTACAAATGTTTAAAAAACCACTGCCATAACAAGTTTAAGAAGGGATACTTAAAATTAGACATATCAAAATTTACCTGACCAATCAGGGGAAAAAGCAACTCCGTCAACTCATCCACACAGAAACACAGCACCTGACAAGCCTTGGCCTGTGTCTCGATGATGTCTACTCCATGATACCTACAACAATGCAATAAAAATTGAAGGTCTTGAATTAAGAAAGTGATTTTGGTTGGACAACAACAAACATCACTATTCATGTGTTTGTGTGTGTATACATATAGAGAGAGAGAACACTTTAAGCTGCTAAAAATATAACTACTATGGAACTATATTGTAACCAACCAAGGTTCATCTGGGTTAAGTTGAGCAACAGCAGAACCAAACACAGGGGACATGAGAATTTCCAGGTAAGGGGAAAAATCCCGCTCTTCGTTTCTCCAAAGTTGGATCCATGCCTGCAATACAAAATGACATTTATCTATTATGTAGTCCAAATTAATTAGCACTTATATAAAAAGATAACATAAAAAGGCTTCACATAAAATGGGTCCGACAATATTTAATTATGATTCAAGAAATCAAAGGCTAACCACCAAGAAAAAATGGTCTCTACTACCTCTGATAACCTGATATGCCAGTCCCACTCGCTGAAAAGAATTTCCTTCACGAACTCCTCGACTTCCTAAATTAAAAATGAACGACACATAAGCTCCATCATGCCAGCTAATTAAATAATTAAAGTGGTTCTATATACGTTGCCCACAAGTAATTCATGTGCATGCAAAACAAAAATTCTGAAAATTAGTATTTAAGTTTTCAAACTCATACAAGTACATTTAAATAGAAAAAAAAAAGATGCAAAATTTAGATTGAGATAATGAATAGTCCAAAAAAACTAACAGGGTTCAGCTTATTTGTTGTTTTTTGTCACATACATGCATATGAATTATTTGACAATGGGCTTGTTGGATATTGTACTTGCAATATTAAATGATGATATACCTTTGATACTATAAGACAGCTGCTTATACTCCCATCCAAGTGTTCCCTTAGATTGTCCTGAGTGCAATATTCACTAAAAACTAGAATTGCTGAAGCAGCACTGCCCTGCAACATACAAATAACAAAGAATCGATGTAAATTTTTTATTGTTATAAAAGAAAGAACGTAGTTGATGAAGTTAATAAAACAAGGGCAAAGATGAAACTCCCAACAATGTTCAAAATAATAATCATAATAACGATAATGACGACAAACACTAACAATGTCCATTATCTCCTGAGCCATTCATTGCACCTAATCACAAGAAATGAAAAACGAACAAAGAAGCAGTACCAAGCAAAATATAGACAAAAACAACATGAATGAAGTCATGCCTTCATAAAAGGTTCAAGATCCAAATAGCAGTAATGTACATCTTACAAACATAGCCTTAATAGGCAATGGCCATTATCAGCAGGATTGCACCCCAGCCGAACATTTCTTGAAGGAGCAATGCTATGTATCTCAAATCTGTAATTCAAATTGGCATCTCAAATCAATGAGAACCATTGAATTTATGGATCTCATTTAAAAAGGTTGATGAGACTCACTCATCCACCTTTCATTTGGAATGCAAATTTGGGATACATAGTATTTCTCTTCCTCAAATTAAATCTCCCCTCATACAACACCCGAATAAAGATGACCAAGAGCTAGCACACATCAAGCAAGTCGCAACAATTGCAAAGGTAGCTTCCCACATCATACAAAAATACAGTGAACAAAACTTACTTGGATGACATTGGACAATTCAAAAACTTAACTTTAATCGTAGCTTATCAATATTCTATTGGACTGAAATAGATTTTAGTCATTAAAATTTGATTTTTGGTCGACTTTGAATCTAAATTAAAGTAGGACTCGCTCTTTGTTTCGAGTAATTTTTTATGCGTTCGTATTTTACTCCCTGAAGACAATAACGTAGTATATTTTCTTACTTAAATCGAGTAAGAAATGAATAAAAAAATAGGCTCCAAAGCGATCCCCTTGATTTATGGAAATAGAAATTGTACAATGTGTGATTTGACACCAATCCCATATTAGTTGGGAAAAAAATTCTACATGAGTATAAATAGACCAAATTTGTTCTATGAGATTGGACACCAAGGGGTACCACAATTTTATGAGTGGAGCGAATGCCTACATGCCTTCAGTTCAATCATACACACACGAGTCGCTTGTTTCGCCACGACCTGACTCAGCCGGACACGGGTGTTGGTTAGACTCTTTTTGAAAAAAAATCGTTTAACGAATTGGGTGTGAATTTTTTAATCCGAAATTTAATTTTGAGAGCAGTTGCATTTAAAATTCAGACTGATTCAGATTAGTGTTTCCTTTAGTCCTGAATTTTAGTTTTATATGTTCAAGATTAAATAGTAATACAAAATGATATCTTCTGATACACGACAGAAGGAATTGTTCTATTTCCAAACTTGACCTTCAACAAGCGTAGATTTATTTTTAATTTTTTTCTATCCCGATCCCGACTCATGTGTCTTTTCAAGTACTTTGGTAGATTACCAAGGTTAGTATAGATATGATAATAGTTAGGTTAGTCCAGTTCAGCTGCGGGTGCAATACCGAAGGTGAAACATCTTAAGATGAGTGAACAATATTAGCCTTCTAGTGTACCTCCGAAGACATATTGGGTCTAGCTAACCGACTTTCTATCTAAAGTGTGTTTGTCGTCTTGGCCTTCAGATGATCTCTTCGCTGGCTAGTCTGATCTCATGTCTATCTAGTGCTTAACCCTATTCTCCAGGTTACTAACATTACACGTGGAATCTCCATTCCAAAAAAAGGAGTCTCGTCTGCAGTGCTGACCCAACCTTTAGGCCACTTAGACCATTGTCTAGGGCCTCCAAATTGGAAGAAAAATTTGAGGCCCCAAAATAAAATAAACAGTAATATATAATTAAATTTTAAAAGATAATTTAAACACTCAATATATTTTAATCATTGAATTAATAGTGAGTGCTAACTTTAAACCAAATTCACTATTTATCTAATGTACTTGATCCTCAAAATAAGTGCAACTAGCATTATTGTAAAAATTTTAGAACCTCTTTCAAAAAAATTTATTGCCCTAAAGTCCAACTTATTTTTTTATCTTACCCGATATTTATATTATATGTATTATCACTTTGTAGTTTTATTATTAAAATCAATTTTCTATGGTATAATAGGTACGAATAATAATTTTACATTTGTATAAGTTAAATTTGGGGTCATTTTCTAATAACTTTGTTTACAATGTAGAAGATCACTATAAAATAGATTGAATAGAAATAATGCACTGGCTATCTCAAATTAATTAACCATAGTTGTCTTACTATTTTTTTTTATTTAAAAATAGATTTTTTTTCTATGATATCTAATAATGTCTCATTTATTTTAGGACTACTTAATTTGTATAAATTCTTATTTTATTCACATTCAAAAAAAATCATTTTACTAGTCAAACTAATTTTCAATTATGTTTCTCTTTTATCCTAAACAAATAATATGTATCATTGTATTTAATCTTCGTATTTGAATTCAATTAACATAACTTTTATTTGTAAATTTTGAATTTAAAATTTTAATTAGTATGTTATATCTCAAAAGGCAAAACAAATAATTTTTAAATAAACATATTTTAATAAATATTTAATATTACTATTATTACTGAATAAATAATTATAGGACCTCATATAACATTTTCGCCTAGCGTCCCAAATTAGGTTGGACCGTCCCTACTCGTCTGGGTTGCATCCGTTTGACATAATGACTGTCCCGAACGATCACTATTCTCTCTCTATAGCCAAATTAACTACATTCCTAAATTTCAGCATTTAAGCACTCTCATATAGTCATATTTTTGGCATTAACAGTTTGCATTTGAGAGTATACAACACGTTTTCTAATTCGCTGGGCAAGGAAATTGGAGTGCTACTTCTATTCACATGAAGATCATTGTATACTGGAAGACAGACGCTTTAATTTCTATAAACACCAAGTGTGGCGACAAAATTTGTCTCAAAGACATAGTGTCAAACACTAGTCTTGATCTTTAGAAAATTCAATAACAGTTCCTGGTCTGCAAACAGGTCAGTTTATATATTGGTTTGATTACAAATTTATGTGTAACTATTTCGCACATACTTGTAACTGTTTCGTGCATACTAGTGTAACTATTTTGTTCTTGACTGTTACTGTTTATTCTAAGTTACATGATATAAATAAGAGATTTTAATATATTTGGAATGCCACAAACAACAAATTCAAAAATGTGATGTAAAAAATAGTTCTAGTAACAAAAGGGAAGTAGTAGAAGAAGGAAGGGATAAGGAACAAATGCTTCCAAAACATTCATGAAATATGAATGAGATTATCAATAGGTATAAACATTTGCAGTTGTGACATGCATAAAATGCTTGCACAATTAAACTACATGACCCTCACTCAACAAATAACAAACCTCTTAAACATGTAATATGCAATGTCAAAGTACAAATTTGTAAGTTACACATTCTTTAACAACTTAAAATTTTAGAATAGATAGTTGTTTAACATAGTATCAGAGCAGAAGTCCAGAGCTAAGATCTCATCGCCATTTGATCATAATTTTTTTTTTCATGTGTTATACACAAAATCTAGCCTATATGTGAGGAGTTATGTAAAAAGATAAATATTTAAGTTACACTCTCCCTAACAACTTAAGCTTTTAGAATAGATAATGATTTAAAATAATAAAAAAAAACATCATCATCGATTAATCTGTTCTTTCATCACAGTGGTAGACTATGATTTGCATAAGAAGGACAACTGAATGGTACTTGTCCAAGAGATTGACAAATAGTCCTTTTATGAACAAAATTTTATTCCTCCATATATAGGAAAAATAGCTCAGGAAGTGTTGGACAAAAAATGATTTTTTTGTAGACTTTGAGCTTAAATTAAAGTGGGACTTACTTATGGGTTTGAATATTTTTTTGTGAGTTCGGGTTCTATATATTCCACGAGAAGAATAACGTAGTATATTCGGTTGTTCAAATCGAGTAAGAGCTAAATGAGAAAATAGGCTCCAAAGTGATACTTTTAAAATGTGGAAATAAAAGGTTGGGGCAAAGTGGGATTTGACACTAATTTCACATTAGTTGAGCAAAAATAATTTGGCGAGCATATGTACCTCAAGTTTGCACTTTGGGTTGGATCCAAAAGGGCACCCCACTTTTGTGGACGACAAATAACCTAAATAGATTTGGGTTTGATCACACACATGCGCATGCACTGCTGCTCAGTTGGGCTGGGCTTGGGCTCAGTTGTGTGTGTGGGTGGGTCTAATCTTATATTTTTTGATAATGTCCTTAATTTCTTAACCCGAATTTTAATTGTTGCTCGTTGGAATTCAAATTCTCACTAGTTGGTTGAGAATTCAAATTTCCACACACGTGCGCACGGACCACTGCTCAGCTGGGCTTGGGCTCAGCTGTGTGTGGGTGGGTCCAATCTTATATTTTGGATAAATTTTTTTTGATAATGTCCTTAATTTTTTAACCCGAGTTTTAATTGTTGCTTGTTGGAATTCAAATTCACACTAGTTAGAGTTTGAATTTTTCACAAAGTTCGAATTTGAATTTTCTATCTGTTCATTAATTGAAATACATGAATGACGTCTTTTGAGTTGCATTTGATCAGTGGAGTGGCTATTCCAAACAATCACCTCTACATCTATAAATAATCACAATAGCAATTAGGGTTTTTTGAGGTGACATTGTTTACCATCACAAAAAACGTGTTTTGTAGATTTTTTTTTTTTTGTCGGTATTATTATTATAAAAGGTTTATTTGCTGTTGCAAATACTATTTGAGACGATTGTTGCCGCAAAAAAGATTTTTTGAGGCTATACTTATTATGGTGAGGCATGCCGTCACAAATACCTTGTTGTAATAAGTACAGTCTCAAAAAAAAATTGTGACGACAATATCACGTTTCAAATAGTATTTGCAGTAACAAATAAATTTTTTATAACACTAGCATCACACACAAAAAAAAATTCCCTCCAAAACACACTTTTTGTTTTTTGTGACGGTGAACATTGATGTAACAAAACTTGTTTCAAAACACTCTAATTCTTGTAGTGAACCTAGATTAATTAGCATTCTGGACTTACAAAACACTTATAAAATTCATGATTACTGGTCATTACATACATTATTTTTGTTAGTGT
This sequence comes from Ilex asprella, assembly GCA_023539305.1. Lineage (NCBI taxonomy): Eukaryota > Viridiplantae > Streptophyta > Magnoliopsida > Aquifoliales > Aquifoliaceae > Ilex > Ilex asprella. The sequence goes on along the minus strand of JAHQCQ010008172.1, from coordinate 8,374 downwards.
GCATTTCTAAGAGTACAAAATACAATTTTTGGTTTGTTGTATGTACAAATTGTAGTGTTTCTGTGTGTGTGATCATTGTATCCTGAGAGAGAGATGCTAAAGAATCCATAATCACCACAGTAGAGGTGAAATATGTCTTAAAGATATAATGCCAAACACTTACCTTGATCAAATTCTTAAACCGTTCCATTATATAATTGGATCAGTTTTATGTGTTACTATTTTACTCTTAATTTCATGAATTAAATTAAAAATATCAAAAAGTATTTTGCGTACTTGACACATCCTCTCAACATAAAGAAGGAAAATGCCTCTCATTTATGTTAAAAGAAAATAACTAAAATGTGGATGCCCTCATTTAGAGTTCATTAATTCGTTGAAAAGGTTAGCAAGATTGAGTGTCATGTCCCAAACAAGTTCAAATGCAAAGCAGAGTAAAAACTAGTACACAAATAAGCCAACTAACCCGCATGTCTTGATTTGGGGAGTCTTCCATCACTGCAGCTAATGTAGGCAACACGAGGTGACATCCGACTTGTAAGTGGTCGTCCAAATTCCTAGCCAACTTCGTAATTGCACGAATAGATGCAGTCTGCATGACAGGGTCGTCATCTTGAAATACGCTCAAAAGCATCGACAATACTTGTTCGAAATTTGTTCTCATCACCTGTGTCCACAAAATGAAAAATCAAAAAAAGTATCTGAAAAATCTCTAAACCATAATGATGATTGACAATCAATCGATTATATTCAATTCTCAGCATTAGACTAAAACTAGTGAGCACCCCTTGTCATGCACGAATTTTTTATTTCTTTTTTGCATCGTCTTTACCACCAAATCCTCCCCAACTCTAATTAGGGGAGGGAAGTGTGAGTAGACCAAAGAGGGCCATGCCCCCACCCCCCTTTCAAATTTTAAAAATTACCATTCTTCCCCCCTATATTTTCAAAAAAAAATATTGGTAACCTCTAATTTTTCAAAACACCTAGTATTTAAGTATATCACTTAATGTATTCAAAAAGATCAATGAATTTAGTAACCATTTAGGATGTAATCAAATGGATGAGTGTCGTTTGTACTAACGAAGATACTTGTTGAATTATTTTGATGATCTCGTAAGAAAAATAAGTGATTTTTTTGCGACCATAATTTATTTATAGACTTAAAGTTAGATTATAAACAAGAAAAAAAGAGGATGATAATATTGTCACAAATGAATTTTTATGATGTCATGATCCAATTTTTGAGTTTTGTGCTCAAAATTAATGTTTTGAATGACATTACATAAAAATTAAATTTAATAGGTTCTTCATAATTTATCATTAACAATGACCATTGAATAACCTCATTGAATTAAATTTTTGTCTATGTCATTGTTGGCCCCCCTCAAGATCAAATTTTTTGATTCCATTCTTGACTCTAATATTACTAGACAAATACCTATTAATGTGTTAAAATAGAATTCATTAAAAAAAAAATGCTTCTCTTTTATGTTAAGAGAGAACAACTAAAATCTGGACGCACTTATAAAGTACATAAATAAGACCACTAACCTCCCCATGCAAGCAAAAATGTCTAGCTAACTGCTGAATTGCTTCAATAGTTGCACGCCGCACGTAACAGTGGGCACTACTTGGCACTAGGCTCAAAACCATTGGCACTACTTTTTCCAAATTTTCTATCGTCACCTGTGTCCACAAAATGAAAAAAAAAATAAAAATAAAAACAAAAACGTAAACAAAAAATCTTTAGAACACATTCGCCAAATTTGTTGTTTTTTTTAATCACCAAATTCTTCCTAACCCTTATATTACTGAATAATTACCTTAATGTGGTAAAATGGTATTCATTTAAATTTTAAATAATTAAAAAGGTGATTGAAAATTAAATTACAAGTAGTTAAAGAAGTGGTGGAAGAATTTAATTGGAATGAGGTAATTAAGCATTTAGAAAGAGAAGTCTCCTCATTCTTAAATTGATTGTTTTTTATATATAGAGAGATGTATTGAAAAATAAATTGTGTAAGACAACCGATCACAAAATATAAATTCCGGTAATAACAAGAAAGCAATTAAGTGAACAGATGTCAAAATCGCAGTTCCTTTTTTTTTTTTTACCAAAAACTCCATGCGGTAACAACAAAATAAACGTAAAAACAAAAATATATATAAAAAGCAAAGCTCTGATACCTCACGACAACTCTCTATACTCTTTGTGAGCACAATGACTGCGGCATGCTGCTTTTGCCACTCAGGAGCATCCAAATACGCCGGTAACACTTCCAAAGCAACAGAAAAAATACCATTCCCATCCACAGCAAACAACATATCCCAACTTTTCGACCAAAACCTATTATTACTACTCTCCCATGCATGCACATGATCCACATAAGGATCATCGTCATTAATATAGTCCAACACGTTCATCAAAATTTCAAACAACATCCTCACATTCTGCTTCAGCCAAGGCGCTATCTCGTGGACCTGCGCCAATTTCAGAAGGAACTTAATGGCCAAACGCCTCGTCCCTGCGTTCAAACCATCATTATTCGCAATCTCCCACATTCTCTCCACGCACTCCATAATTTGCCCCACCAAAAACGTCGGTTCCACTAACTGTGTCAACAACTCCAACACCTCACCGGCCTTCGCTTCATCCCCATCCTCCAACACTTTCTCCAACATAGACAACATCGAAGTCAACAAGTCCGAACACTGAATGAAATTAATTGCGGCCCCCAAAGCTTCAACACGCACATCCCATTCTTCCTCTTTTTTCAAACACTGTCGTAAAATTGAATGCAACTTATCATCCAAGCCAAAAAATCTTAAGAACAGAAAGATGTTTGATAATCAATTGATCCCAATTCTCATCATCAGACTAAAATAAGTGAACACCCTGCTGTGTTGTTATCTCTTCTTATCATCACCCTACCATTAAATCCTCCATAACCTTAATATTATTTAACAATTAACTATTAAAGTGTTTAAATAATTAAAAAAAGTGATTAAAAATTTAAATTTGAAGTAGTTTAAAAAAATGGTGGAAATGGTTACATAATTAAAAAAAAGTGATTAAAATTTTAAATTTAAAGTAATTTAAAAAAATAGTGGGAATAGTTACAAAAGTCACCAGCATTTTTTTTTTTAAATCTCCATGCGGTAATAGCAAAATAAATGTAAAAACAAAACTGCATATGAAAAGCAAAACTCTTATACCTCCCGACAATTCCATTTAATTATACTCTTTGAGAGTGCAATGAGTGCGGCATGGCGCTTTTGCCCCTCAGGAGCAGCCAAATACGCCGGTAACACTTCCAAAGCAACAGTCCAAATAGGATTCTTATCCAACAAAGTCCTCAGCCCATCCACACACCCCCCCCAAGACCCGTAATTATCCGTCTCCTCTTTATCCTCCCACATCTTCTCCATATTAATTTCAAACTCCGTCCCAAACTTCAGCAGCTCGGGATTCATTTCCTCGACCTGGACCAATGTCAAAACGAATTCAATGGCCAGACGCCTAGTCCTTTTCTCCAAACTATGATCATCGGCCATCAGCAATATTGTCTTCACCATCTCCACAATTTGTTTCCTCAAAAACGCCTGTTTCATTCCTGCCAAATCTATCAAAGACTCCAACGTGTTAACCGCGACGGCCATCGTTTCATTCCCACTACACAACGCATTCTTCAACGTGCACATCATTGCTGCCAACAAATCCTGAAAATTGACCAAATCTTGTTGTTCTAAACACAGAATGAAATTAATGGCGGCCCCCAACGCGGCAATACGCACATTCTCCCCCTCTGTCCTCAAACACTTCAGTAAAAATGAACGTACCTTGGTCAAACACTGCAGTAAAATTGAATACAACTTCTCATACAATTTTTTGTCTTTGATAAGTTTACCTGAATGCAACTTATTCAGTTCCTTCCCCAGATACTGTGCTAAACAAGCAACAATGAACAACGCCAACGCCCTCTTTTTATCGGATTCTACAAGTTCAAATAAAAAGAGTAAGAATTCGGGCCATTCTTTTTTAGGTAAAAGAGAAACTGCAAGCGCTGATACAGTGTGGCAGAGTTCTTTATTGATTGGTCCTGCAGGTGGGTCAACTAATTTCAAGAGATCGGGTTTTAGATCAACTAATTTCAAGAGATCGGGTTTTAGAGTCGATTCCTTTGCAGAAAGAAAACGGAGGAAAGGCGAGTCATGCGGGTCAAATTCATTGATGAGTGACTTGCGAAGGAGAATGGCGGAAATGGTACGTGAGTCCGGGTCTAGGGCGGAGGAGAGCACGTCACAAAGCTTTTTAGCGAAGACAGCTCGGTTGGGTCCATCTATGCACCTTTCGGAAATCAACTTGGCGTTGGAGCGCTTGTCGGTGGAATTGTACTTAAAGTCGGCGATTAGCTCTTCCAACTTGTCGGTTCCATCGGATTCGCAGATGGCGTTGGCTTTCGCATTCTGTTCATTCATTGGAAGTCCCCACATGGCTGAGTTGGAATTTTGGATAGGAGAGAGATCAGAGATGGTAGATGAGGCGCATGCTCTGTTTGGGTCAGCTGACAGTGGAAGAAAGGTTTACCTTAGAGGGAGGGAGATAGAAGAGGATGGAGGGGAAGACGCCTAGGAAGAGGAGGTTTAATGTGTTTGACTAAAGGTTGATGATTAAACCAGATAACAACGGCCGGTTTAGGCCAAAAACCGGTGAACCGAAGATAAAAAAATCAACCAGTTCAAAACCAGCCTTTGTCTTCTCCAGATCAAGCTCTCGAACAGCGACACACAACACCACAGATCAAATCTCAAACACCAGACTTCATCTTCTTCAGATCGAGCTCTCGAACAACGGCATGACACCACAGATCTAAATCTCGAACACCAGATCTCAGAGTTTCAAACACCAAATGGCCTAGATCTCGAAGTCTCGAACACTAGACTGCGTCTTCTTCTCCTCTCTCTCTCTCCACAGAGACACACTCACCAAGTCACAGTTAGATTGAGTAAAGATATGCTGGGTCTTCTCTTTTTGACACTCTCTCTATCTCAAAGTTTGTTATGTCAGTTTGAAAAGAAAAGATGCGTTGAAATCGAGAAAATTGTGTGGAATTCGGGGGGATTTACTGGTGGGCTTAAATGGCCCGAATCTTAGGGTAAAAAATAAATAAATAAATAAAAATTAGAAGTGAGTTTTCTAGACGTACATAAGTCTTACAAAAAAATTTATAAGGAGTTAAGTCCATATTTTAAATTATATGTAATGACTTAAGTTCACTTTTTTTTTATCTCAAAAATGTCATTCTTTGAAAGGAAGTTAAATTAATTTCCTATTTTAAAAATTGTTATCCCTTAATTCAATGTCAATTAAATATGTCAATAAAATCTCTATCATAAATTTAAAATTCAAATTCAAAACTCTTTCTCTCTATATATATATCAAATTTAAAGTTCTATCTCTCTCTCTCTCTCTATATATATATACTAGTAATTGCCCGTGCCTGAAGGCACTGCGTTACTCTTAAAAATGAACAAAAAACTATAATTATTACCCGTGCCTAAAGGCACTGTACGAAAAAAAAAAATTTTGAAGGCAATGCGTTACTTTTAAAAAATGAACAAAAAAATCTCCAAAGCATAAACAAATAAGCAAATACATTAGGAAAAAAAATACTAATAGAACCAAATCAAATTTACAATATTTAAGCAATAAATGAAATCAATAAAAATTTTCCTAATTTTTGATACCATTACCATAATCCAATTCAATGAAAAACATAATTATAAACTCAATTCACTCATGCAATAAATATCTCAAATAAAAAATTGTCCACATAGGCATCCATCTACATAATAAAAATAAGTTCACAAATGTTGTCAAAAGAATAAATTGACTGAAATAAGGACTAATAGACATATCTAATAATTCCAAACACTTCATAAAACCTTCTCTAAGTAAATGACTGAAATATCTCCAGGGTTTATTAAAGGAAGAAGGCCAAAATATACTACCCATTACTATTTCATTAACTTTTTCCATTATCCCCGGCGTGCTCAGGTACCTCATTGCACCGAATTGGGACTAAAAAACACAACTAAAGTTCAGCCACTCCATAAGAACAATTTTTATCAGAAGATCGATATTCACCATATTCCTGATGCAATTAACAATCCGAAATAAGTTGAAGTCGGTTAACCTTCTAGTTATTCCCAACAGGTAAACATGTTAGTACACAGGTTACAAATCTCTCAAACCTAACATGAACTACCTAGTTAATCATTTCAAAATGACCTAATACAAATGCAATCTGTGATAATACTTTCAATCTTTCTTGCACATGCAAAAATCCATTAAACTATGATAATACTCAATTTTAGCATGTCCATTGGCAATTTCATGCACTGGCATAGGCCAGAATACCAAACAATATTGTTACTATCCGAAAAACTCATATTGCTAAAAAGCAATAACATGCATGTACAATTCAAGCAAGAGCAATTATCAATAGAATAAAAAAGTAATGACCTAGATTGTCCACTTCACACCAACACTAGTACCACTTTGTGACATCACAAAATAATGCACCACATGAAACCCACCTACCAATTTTCATATTAAAATCAAATCAAAGAGATGGAAGACACTGGATGAAACAAAATCAAACTGAGATGTACCAATAAAATTTAATTCACCCAAATTGAAAAATATTCAAGTGCCAAAAAAGAAAAAAGGAAAGACCCTAATGATATATTTGATGTGAAATTGAACCAACTATCCAACTTTCTTTGTGCATGGCCCTTGGAAATCTTTTTTATGTAGATATATATAATTTCCTTGTCATTCATAACTCAAACTAAACAGGATAAAAATAAATTTCAAGTTTCAACCACTCATACTAAATACAAAAACCTTGACATTTTCTTTTATTTTGCCTTTCCATCAAGCCTTTTTCCTAGCAAATGGATTTTTTATTCAAAAACATAAAATCGAAGATCGAAATCCAAAATCCAAAATCCAGTATGCGTATGGTTTCCCAAAAATATCAAAATAATACACTATTTATTCAAAAACACAAAATTGAAACACAATATCAAAATGCACGTAGCCCCACCACCCATGTTAAAAGAAAATGAGTGAAAGGCCCCTTTATTTTTCTCTCAATCAGAAACTTTTTTTGTTTCTCTCTGTTCTTGAAGAGTACTCGTAAGGTGGCATGTGATGATGGTGAAGAGGACGATCCAGTACTAACCTCCCCATAGAGTTATAAGAGTAAGAAATTGGTTTTAAAACTATAGCTTCCCCATTAGTGTTAGACGGTTTAAAGATCAAAGCCAATTAAAATGAAGAAAATTTCGACTGTTTGTTATTCAAAAACGCAATATCAAACGCAAGTGGATTCTTTTATTCAAAAATGCAATATCAAAACGCAAAATCAAAATCCAATATACGTTTGGTTTCCCAAAAAAATCTAAGAAATACACTATTTATACTCTGTGGCATATGTTCGAACACCTTATGGGTGTTGTGGAATCAGAGAAAGAGATGAGTTATGGAGATAGAGAAGTAAAGAGAGGGGAAAAGAGATGCAAAGAGAGATACCTAGGCAACTTCCCATAAATTGCGCATAAACTCATTAAACCTTGACTGAAAAAGCAAAAACTTTACCACCATTACAAAAAGTTTTGGTAGCTGTGAAGAGAAAGAATACGAAGAATACCTCGGTGGTGACTCCGATGGTTATCTGGTGGCTGATCTTTGGTAGCTTCGGCTTGCAGAAAAAGAAGAGATAAGAGATAAGAGAAAAGAGATGTACAGCAATTGAGATTTAGAGAGGGCAACGATTGAGCTTGGGAAAAGATTTACCTGGGCAAATACAAGATAATATTTACCTCGGCAGTGACCAAAAGCAACCAAAATTTAGTGGTAGTATGAGATTGTAACCAAAAGCAATACATGACAATATTTACCTGGGCAGTGACTTTGCTGGTGGAGAAGAGAGAGGCGTGAGAGAGAGGGAGAGGCGTGACAGTTGTTTTGGTCGTGGGCGGGAAGTCTTATATTGGGACGATCTCGACCACTCTTTGTCTTTTTTAAAAATGATCTGGACCACTCTTTGTCTCGGATTCAAACTTCGTTCTACTTTATTATATAGATATATATCAAATTTAAAGTTCTATCTCTCTCTCTATATATATTCAAATTCAAAATTCTATCTCTCGTTTGATTGCCGTATTAGAGATGGACGGACTAAATAAAATAATACAGGCTAATACAATACAGATGGATAAAATACAAGATTAAATGGGGTATTACAATAATACGTAATTTTATCTAGTGTTTGGTATACATAATATAAGCGTTGGATAATAA
>JAHQCQ010008171.1:0-18461 GCA_023539305.1 Ilex asprella | reverse complement strand
GGCCAAGAAACCCATTGTAACCACTGTCTTCTACTTCAAGCAATACAAATCCCAAGGAGAAAGAGCCTCTATTATAGTAGATGTAGCCTTGGTCTTTTGGCTAAGGTGAACCACATATATTTTGTTCTTTGATCTAACACTAGCACTTATTTTCCCATTGACCCAGAATTCACAAAGTCTCCCACTAGGCCTCACACAGTCATCGTTCAGCACTTGGGCATAGCAATTTCGAGCACCATCAACTTGAAAGAAGCTTTACTATACACATAGTGTAGAAGTAATTAAAAAAGGTTGGAGCAAGTGGTGAAGATGAATTGAAATGAGCTGATTTATTTGGAGAAAGTGGTTATTGGAGACATAATTACAAATCTATAAATGTTTGTAGGAGTAATTTAAAAAGTTTAAGAGGCTTTCATTATAGTTAGATGTAAACTCCTAATAGTAAGTTGAAGAGTACATCTATTGGCTTGCTACAATAGGAAACCGACCTCTTTGACTCAAGTAATTGAAATAGCCATAGACACAAATGTCCTACTAACCCATAAAAATTACTCAAAAAAGACATTAAAGTCTATTTTTATTTTTAAAGGATAATATAGGCAATCAAAAATTTTCATAAGTTTTGAAAATTAAAAGTAGTACAGATTGTTAAAAGTTTAAAAGGAAAAACAAAAGTTTTTTTTTTGGATTATCTCATTTTTTTTATTAGTCTATATAAAGAGACAAAATTGTCGTAGAAAAAAAATAAAAAAACTAATAGTTCAAATTAATAATTAAAGTTCAAATGAATGATTCAAACGTTAAGTTTATGTACATACATAATTTAATGAGATGAAAGAATATGAGAAGATTATGTAATTAATTGAAGATAAAGTAAAATTCTTTAAGTAAATTACATATTTTAATAAGAGTATTATAGTCAATAAATATTTTTTCACTTATGATGACATTTTATGATAGTATAGATGAAAAGAAGCCTCACTAGTAGACACCATTTCATTAAAATATCTATTTTCATTAAAAGATACATTTTCATAAAGACACATTTTTATATCAAGACACATATATATGAAAAGACAACTATTTTAATAAAAGGTGTAAAGGCATCATTCATTCATTCTAAGACACTCTTTCATAGAAAAAAAACTCATTCATAACAATATATGGATAGTTTTTTTTTTTTTGGCTAAGTGAAAAAGGGGTGGAGATAAAGGAGAACACATGTAAACCCCCACATTCGTATCATTATATATTAACATGAGTATGTTTTGATATGCTAATATATGTAATGATGCATGCATGAACTAAGTAGATATTAAGAGTAGAAATAAAAATGTATTTGAGGTAATAGGGTATATTGTTGAAGTTTGGGGGTATTCCGGAGTTAAAACAAATTTTAGAGAGAAGTTGGGTAAAAAGAAATTTTGAATACTGTCCTAGTGTTCAGATCATAACTTTTTATTGTGACATAATTTTGATCTAAAATTTGGACAGTAGATAGTAGACATCTAGGACTACAAAAGTGTATTTCATCAAAATTGTTCAACTCGACGTCTAAACGGGTCAAAACTACACTGGAAGTTGAGGGTATTCTGTCGCACGCGTCCGGATGCGCATGGTAGAAACTTGGGCGCAGAAACACGCGTCCGGACGGGCCAACCCGAGGGCTACGCGTCTGAGACTAGTTTTGGGTGTTTTCTCTTCCATTTGCAACCCATTTCATCCATACTATCATAGAGAGAGTCTTTGAGAGGAAGAAGGAAGGGGAGAAACAAGAAATCAAGGGGGGATTTTCAAGTGGGGAAGATCAAAGCTCAAGTTCTTTACACACAAAAGCTAAGGAATTAATGTAAGGGATATCTTCATATTCTCTTTCATTGAGGCTAGGGCTACTATACATAAATGTTTTAACTCTCATTAGTATGTATTTGCTATATGTCCTTTACTTCTTGGTTTCCTTACAATTATGATCATATTTTACATGAAGTTAGGGTTGATACCTAATTTTCTTGATTCAAAAACCTAGATTTCAAGGGTATTGGATTCCCCTCTTGAAATCTTCCTTTATTGTTGATGTTGGAACCTTAGAACTTTGTGTTGAGTGATAAATTAATATTGTGGTTGATCTCTTGCAATTTTCTTAAGTGGTTATTGAAAATATCACATGTCAAATTTGGAGATTTTGTTAATACTTGGAAATTGCTAGTTTATTGAAAATATGTTGATTCCCTTATTTTATGGTTGTTATGACGGACTTGAAATGCCTTCGAAAAATGTCGTAGAGTGTTAGAGGTTAGTCTATCGCAGTGGGGGTGAGATGGTTGCCTAACACTTGTAGTGGGTTGTCATTTGGTAATGCAACCACTATCGTTCACTGGAGTTCGAACTAGGGTTGGTATACCTTTCCTGGGGAGGGATTCGTCACTGCCATTGGGATGATAGACGCCCTTTCTCAAAGTGTTTGTGATTTAATTGTGATGGGTGAACTAGATATAGTCGTTGTCATTGGGTAGATTCCTGAGAAGCAATCAACGTACATGGCACGGGGATGAACCAATATACATGAGCATATGGGTTGGATTCCGTCATGGCTGGTGCATTGGTGGGACAATGCAACGACAGACGCCGTTCCTAACCATTTGACAATGATTTATTGTTGAGGAATGTATTTCACTATTTTCAATTGATTATCACTGTTGTATAAACTTGAGATCTGTTTAAATATCCCGATTTTATTTCAAAAGCTATATATGTTATTTGTGAAATTAGACCGACCTATTTTATAATTTTTCTAAACCTTTTTTGAGTTTGAAAAGATTGTGCTACAGAGCTTCGTGCTCATCCCCTACAGTTAAACAATTCTCATATATAGTGCTAGAGGAGGATCTCAGAGTGAAGAGCCGGGGCATTGGAGGCCCCACTGGAGTGGAATCTAGATCCCAAGGTGGACCTATAGAGTTATAATTTCTTTTGTACTAGACTAGAGAATTTACTTTGAGATTATGTAAAGTCTAGTATTTTGGTATTCCGCTGCAAGTGTATTTTAATTCTTTTGAGATGTGGATGCCCTAGTTGGCATATTCTTTTGATATTGTGGCCATGACTTGACATATTATTTTGGGAATGATATTGTAAACATTTATGGATGACATATAGTGAATGAAAATTTATTCTATGATGGATAAATGGACCATGTGTGGTCAATGTAGTTTAGTTGCATAGGATTTTGTTTTGGGTTGAGCTCCCTGTTCAAAGGAGACTCTGCCCGAATTTTATTAAAATACCAATGGATGATGAATGAAACTTTCTTATTGATGAATTTATTAAGTATTCTCATGGTGTGAATGGTGACTAGCTAGTAATGCTTCCAAGGTGAATTTTGGGGTGTTACAGCACCCAAAGACTATCCCAATAGACTCTCACTGGTGGAATCATGAGACTTCTGACCGTACTCGTTACTCCTCTTAGGAATGAACCTACCTAGGGTAACATAGTGTTTAACCACCGAGCCCTAATGTACAATATATGGAGAGTTAAAACTGCACATATTCACCTATTCACGAAAACCACAATTAATTTTCATTATTGAAATGGCTAACAAAATTTTCAAAGTGGTTCCAAATACGGGACTCGAACTCAAAATCTTCATGTTGTAAAGTTGTCTACTGTATAATTTTTCTTTCCTAAGTCTCCATTTGGATGACAATAATCTGGATTTGGGAATGTGTTTTTCATTCCTAGATTCTTGATTACCATGTTTGGATAGTCAATTATGTAGTAATCCAAATTGAAAATAAGATTCCTAATGATGGTGGGTATCCTAAAACCATGTCAATAGTGAAAATCTCATACCTACATTAATTGGATAGTCTAAAAAAAAAAGAATAAAAATCCCAAAATGAAGCATATTCCTAAAATTACTTCATACCAAAAACGAAGTTATTTTCCTCAAATCAATCTCCTTTCTAAATTAAGTTCTTTACCAAAAAAAATTAGAAAAATGATATTATTTTCCATATTGAATTATTGACAATAACAAAACAATAAATGTGAAATTACTATGTTAATTAAAACTTGGGTATCTCATTACTAGAAATTGTTATCCAAATTGTATATAATCAGAATTAAATACTAATTACTAAAACAAATCAAAATCACTTAATTATACTGTTATTTGCAAACTAATAATATAAAACAAAATGTATTTAGAAATAAAAATGATGCACTTACTTGATTGCATAACAACAATAAGAAAGTAATAGAAATAAAAAATATAATCTGAGCCCTATGATCCATAGTTTTCTTAGGACAAATTTGCTCTCTCTCGATATTTAAGGCTGATAAGCAACTATCTCCAAAGACATAATGAATTTTGTTTTTGAAGAAGTAAAAATTCAATCTCCAAAACTCCACTGATCACAACTTTGTGTTTTATACTTGAACTGAACAAATATGTAATGCATAAAGAGAGAGAGGGGGCAACAGTATGCAAGAATTTATTTTCTACTTTTTTGTATTTGAAAATGGCTTCAAGACAGTCCTTTTATAGACCCTCTCGTGTTTGTTCGGATTGCACTGCAAAGATGTTACTGTTCACAAATTGAAGAGACATTGTAGTTCATAGAACAAAGACAAAAGGCATCCCTAGAGTGTGAACATACACAACCCTATTTTTAATTTTTGTTGGAAGACTAAGTTTGATCCACGTTTGGATCCATTTGTTTTGATCCACAATCCGCACCACACTAAACAAATTTTGAGCAAAAAGATATGTCTTGTTGACCCAAGGCCCAAGCCCAAGCCCAAGCCCAAGTTCAACTTTATCTAAGGTAATAAATTTGAATTCCAATGTAGGTCTAGTAATACATATTTTCTTTGAGGATTTTCAAGACATAGTTGCACTCCCCAAGGTAAAGACATAATCACTCATAGATTTTGAACCTTTTGTATCGGATATGTAGTAAGCATCAGTATAACCCTCAAGTACTTCTATGTATTTTGTGAAATATAAAGCATAGTTTTGAGTGTATTTTAAATATTCCAAAACCCTAATTATTCCTTTCCTGTGGTCTTTTTTGTGGGATACTTGTATATCAAATTAATTACTCACAGAATATGCTATATTTGGACGGGTACAATTCATGATGTACATTACACTACCTATTATACGAGAATATTCTAATTGAGATATTGTTTCGCCATTATTCTTAGAATGACATATATTAAAATCGATAAGTGTTCTCATAGGTTTTATCTCATACTTCTTGAGCTTATCAAGTACTTTATCAATATAATGAGATTGAAGAATTTTTAATTCCTAATATAACGTCAGCAACACATAGATCTTTTATTTCAAACTTATTTGTCTACTTCCATTTGGTAGCTTTAAAGACATCATTATTGCTGCTTATAATTAGCATGTCATTTTTTGAGTACACGTTTTTGCAAAATTTTATGTCTCAAACCAATTACTTTAGCTTTTTTTTGTTAGTTATATGTTTTGTTTTAGTTAAGTTTGTGTTTTATGAAAACAATTTGTGTCTTGTAGGTAATTCAATTGCCTACGGATAAGCAAAAATATTTACAAATCACTGATATGTTCAAAATTAATTATTTCAAATCACTCGTGTTCAAAAATACCCCAAAACAATTTGTGTCTTGTAGGTTAATTCTTAGTGTCCCCAAAATTATGGGTTAATTCTATCATCTAAATACATATTTTCTAAATTAGTGATTTTTATTGAGTATTCTTCGTTTAAGTGAGTTTGATTACGATCTTAATTGAGTTATAAATTAGGCCTATTTTCCTATTCACGGTGGGATGAAATCTAAATATTATCCGGTTTATTTTAATAGTGTTTCTCTGTTTTTATCAATCTTCATCATCTTTGAACATTAAAATATTTTAAATTTTTTTTCTAATCTTATCACTTCTCAAATTTGTCCTCGTATCCCTGAGGAGACGACCTCAGTATTTTTCGAGTTACCACAAGATAAATTTCCTACGGAAAGCAGTTTTATGTTTACCACTTTTGGGGACCAGCGTCATCTACATAAAGACATATAATAATGTATCCACTATGAATGCTCTTGATAAATACACATTTATCACACTCATTTATGTTAAACCCATTTGATAACATTACTCGCTCAAATTTCTCGTGCCACTGATTCTGTCTTTACATCCATTTGATGTATTTCAAGACCATTCAAAACAGTTATACGAATTAGCATCCGCATGAATGTTATTCTAGTAACCAGGGAATAAGTATCAAAATAGTCCAATCCTTCACTTTGCTTATATCTTTTGACTAAAAGTCTACCTTTGTAATTGTTAGTGGATCCATCGGCTTTCATTTTCTTTTTACAACCTAAAATTTTATTACTTTGTGGAAGATCCACCAATTCCTATGAATGATTTCTCATAACGGATTCATTTTTAGAATTAACATATTCCTTCCAATAAAGAGCTTTGGGAAAGGACATAGCTTCCTTGACATTTTGCGGATCATTCTCTAATAGATAAGTTAGAAAATTAGGCTCAAATGATGTTGAAGTCTTTGCCTTGTTGCTTCATTAGGTTCATCTTTTATGAACTCCTTGTCTGTATTAACTTGACCATTACTAGTCGTTGCATCAAATGGTCTCTTTAAATATATTGATTCACGTGACATATTAAACAAAAAAATATTTTCAAAAAACAAACCATTTATTGATTCAATAATTGTATTAATATGTGAAATATCATATTTATGAACAAGAAATCAATATGCACTATTGTTATGGGTATAACCAATGAATACACAATTAATGGTTTTATGTCCTATCTTAACTTTTTTAGGTTTATGAATTGTCACTTTTGCCAAACACCCCTATACTTTTAAGGATTTATAGGAAGGTCTTCGACCTTTCTATAATTCATAAGGTGTCTAATTTGTTTTCGTATAAGGCACTTTGTTAAGAATATAATTAGCAGATAGTAAGGCTTCCCCCCAAAAATTTTGGGGTACACTCGAACTTGATAGCAAAGCTTTTATCATTTCTTTCAATGTTCGATTTTTGCGTTTAACTACGCCATTTGATTGCGGAGATTAAGGGACAGTCATTTGGTGAATGATTCCATGTGTTGAACAAAACTCTACAAAAGGAGATTCATATTCACCTCCCCTTAATTTTTTTACTAAATTGATTCTTAACTTCAGTTTTATATTGCTTGAACATATCAATAGTCTCATCTCTAGTTGTAATCAAGTACAAATAATAATATCTTGTGCAATCGTCAATAAAAGTAATAAGATACTTTTACCACCTCTAGTTTGCTTAAATTTAAAGTTTCAAATATCATTGTTACTTAATTCAAGAGGTTCAGTACTTTTTCAACTGATTTGAAAGATGTTCTTGCCAACTTTGATTCCAAACAAGTCTCACACTTATGATTTGGATTAATAGAGAAATTATGCAAATTATTCAAATTAATCAATCTTCTAATAACATCATAATTGATATGTCCTAGCCTAGCATACCATGTATTTGAAAATCCAAGCAAGTAAAAAAAATTATTTTCATCCTTATTATTAGATTTGGTTATAATAATCATTACATTGAGCTTAAAAAGCCCATCAATCAAGTATTATTTTCCTACAAACATTTCAATCTTGGTGAGCACAAATTTATTGGATGCAAAAACTAATTTACTGCCATTTTTACTTAGTAGAGAGCTAGACACCAAATTCTTACGAATGTCGGGAACATGAAGCCCCTTCATTCAAGGTAGCTTCCTAGTCAGAAGTCATTGTAAGTATCACCTTTCCACATCCTTCAACGTTAGAAGAGTTCCCTAGGTAGAATTGTTCATCATTTTCTAACTTTTTGTAACTAGAAAACATCCATTTGTTAGAACAAATATGTCAAGTAATGCTGGTATTAACCGACCAGTCCTTTGGGTTACCCATCAAATTAGATTTAGAAACAATTGTTGGGAGGTTCATGGCATAGACTTTCATTAAAAGCTTTTCCATTTCAATCACATTGCTTTGCCTTACGAAAGCCTTTAGAGAGATGTCCAAGTTTGTTGCAGTTATAACACTTTCTTGATTTGGACCTCCATCCATATGCTTCCTCTTTTTGTCAGTCCTTGTTCCTCCTTCCACGATGTTGGATTTAGACTCCATGGTATTAAAGACTCCAATTCTCTTCTCAGATGTACGGTTGTCTTCCTCAATCCTTAAACAAACTATTAATTCTTCAAGTTTCATCTTCTTGTGTTTATGCTTGAGATAGTTCTTGAAATCCTTTCAAAGTGGTGGTAATTTTTTCACAGTCAAAAACACTTGGAATGACTCACTAAGAGACATTCCCTCAGCATAGATGTCATTAAAGATAACTTGAAGTTTTTGAACTTGGGTTATGATGGTATTTGAATCCACCATCTTAGAATCCAAAAAAATTTCAACAATGAATTTCTTAGTGCAACCATCTTCGGTCATATATTTCTTTTCCAAAGACTCCTAAAGTACTTTTGTAGATTTGACAACACTATATAAATTTGATAATGCACTGTCTAGTCTTTTCAAGATGTAATTTATATAGAAGAAATATAACCACCTTTTCCTTATTAGTTTCATTTTCGCTACGTGCAGAAACATTTTCACTTAGAAACTTTGCAAGGTTCGGGCTGGTGAGATAGAAAAAAAAATTTTGTTGCCATCATTTGAAATTAGAAAATTAAATTTCTCGAGTTTCTCTCCATGAGATACACTTACAGTAGTAGAAACAAAATTCATTGTTTTCTGTTACATAAACAGGAGCAAATAACTTTCTAGTTTTAGCAAAGTATTACAGTAATTTAAAAGAATACAAAATTCTGATTTAGATAGAACTGTAATTAATCTAACTATATAAACAAAAAGAATTTAAAGAATGAAAATTTGTCTTAACATTGTTATCCTAAATGTATATAATCAAAATTAAATACTAATTACTTTAGGAAATCTAAATCACTAAGTATACTATTATATGCAAACTAATAATATAAAACATAATGTATTTAGAAACAAAAATGATGCACTTACTTGATTGCAGAACAACAATACGAAAGTAACAAAAATAATAACATAATTTGAGCCTGTGATCCACAATTTTCTTTAGTGCTCGTGTTGGTTAAAGGCACAAAAAAAAGAGTCAAAATCCCATTTCAATTCGAACATTACCAAGGTCAGAGTCTCATATTTTTAGAATCTAACTGTCGTTCCAAAATATTTTGCGATTGACAAAAATACCTTAATCAATAAACAACTCTCAAATAATTGCTTGTGGATGGGTTCTAATGTCTTGTTTCAGGACTTTCTTGGATGAAATTCGATAACAAAACACACAATATATTGAACTAACAAATAATATGCCTTTATTAATTCAATTTATTTATTGGTTAGAGAGTGACTGATTTAATAGCTTTTGCTTACAGAACTAACTACTTCCTAAAAACTAACTCTAGCACTACTCCAAAATGCCTTGATCATGGGTCTTGTGGGGAGTGCGAGGGATTTTCTTATTACTACGTTGTTCACGAAGGCGAAACCCTAATGCTGAACCAATCGCAACTTTCGTGGAAGTCATGGAACCAGGGAACCAACCTATTCCGATCATGGATCAACCCTGACCATTGTTGGGTTGATTGGGACACCAAGATTGAAGTTCTCTATTCTTTTCAATTGCGAATATTGGGTATTTTTGGAATGATCTAAATTTCCACCCAAGACTAGCATATGAACTAATGGCTAATTGGTGTTGTGCATGCTTTTGGTCCCAGTCACGCAACGCCATGCTTCTTCTCATAGGCATGATGTCTCCAATGATTTTGGATGTCATCTTTTTAACTGGGCTCCCATCAAAGGTATAGAGGTGAATGCTTTTCTTTCTATTGATTTTGGTCATGATTTTTTCACTATTCATTCTATCGTTGTGTATAATGATCTCATCAACAGTTTCTTCGCTTCTAAATCTCCTACTTCACCATTCGCAGAACACATTGTTTTTCTTCTTTCTTGGTTGTGTCTATTTGCTCTATGCGTCCTTCAAAGTGACCCTATAGTATGTTGGCATAGCTATCCAATTGGATAGAAACAAAAAACTTGTATTAGCCCATTTGGTCTTGGGTGCATTATATAGAGGCCTCTTTAATCTTACTGAGAATAGGATCACTGCTAGCTATAGGGTCCTTTCTGGATTTTTTAGGCTTCGCTCTATGCCTATTTCCCCAAGGTTTGACCCTCTAATACATTGTCTGATCCTAAATTCATTCCTTTAAATTAACATTTAATTCTTACTTCTGCACTTTTTTCAACATTTCTTTAGATTGAGACGATGTTATGTACACCCCATTTTCCAATTTTCTCTGCCTTGACTGGCTTCGTAGGTCCTTTTTTAATGTTCTAGATACTTCCTCAGAAGAGGGTAGAGAATCACACCGCCTCTTTTAAGGTAGTGTTCTAATCCCTCGATACCTTCATATTGGGCATTCTATGTCTTCCTCCAAATTTCTAACTGCAGCTTTGAAAGCTATAGGTCTAGCCAGTTTGCTAGAAAATTTAGCTTAACCCAAAATATTTCTTTCCCTTGCATTCAAGTGAGAGGATAAAGATAAAGTCAGATGCCTTGATTACCCAGATCTCCCAAGCTTATGAAAATTCTTTAGGGAATTTCCAATTTTTTCATTTTAGTTTTAACCCATCCCTGTCTTCTTTTTTTTTCTTGGAGTGGTGGTAGAACATTTTAGCCCTGGTTTTTTTGGATCCCTTAGAAGAATATATCTCAAGGCTTAACTTCCAAAATATGCAAGCCACTAAGACTCACTCCTGTCATAAAAGGAGAATCGTCGAGGTTGTTCCTTCTCATCCTACTCCCTTGAACAAAAGGAAATCTATTTTACTTTAAGAACCAAAAAAGAAAACACAAAAAGTTTCCTTTTTGAACTTGTTACAATTTTCCATAAATGCTCAAGATTCTATCTCACAATCTTCTAAGAAAGCTAAGGCTTCTCAAGTAAACATCGAAGCTCGCTTGCCTAATGTTGTTGATGACCAAGGTACTGAAGAGGTTTCTCTTGTTCACAAGAGAAGGACAACTTCTTCTCTTGCAAATGCCCCTTAATCCATTTTCAAAAAGGTTACCTTATCCTTCAATCCAACTATCTTGGAGAAAGCTCAAGATACACTCCCATCCTTGTCTAATAGTGGATATTCCATTGAGTCAACTTGTTCCTTCTACAAAGCAGACTGGTAAAAGATTCAAAGTGGCAACGAAGGTACGTGAACCATTTTATTTAGCTTCTTGCTTTCTTTTTTGGCTAAGCATACATGTCCTTATTTCCTCTATCCTTCATTTTTGCTGAAGAAGAGCAAAGAATTACAGACACCTTCAAAACCCATCGATCCAGTGCATCCCGTCTTTCATCCTCTTGCTAAAAAAAGCAATATCCCCTCGATGGACCAAGGGGAGGACATGTTGGCTGCTATAGTAGTGGCTACTCCTGTCAGTTAATTTGTGCCTCTTCTAATTATCGAAGATCGCATAGCCACTAGCCAGCCTCATTCTTCAGCTAATACTAGTGTTAATCTTGAGGAACAAACTAACACAAAGCCTGTCACTTTCCATTTGGTGCTCTCAGTTGAAGGTCTAAATGGTCCTTCCAACTTAGGTGTCCTTCAACAATATCTTCTTATCCCACCTAGTCCTGTTCAGGAAGAGGCTAGGCTGCCCATGGGGATCCCTCTGTGAGGACACCCCCATATTGACCCTAACTATGCATGGTAATTAGCCAGATCAGTTAAAGAAGTCTCCACCTTCTGTTTCTTTTGTAAATTAGGTATATACCCTTTTTGTCCACTCCTTTTCTTTTCTTTCTCTATATCCACTCTACTAACAAATGTCTTTCTTTTCATCACAGTCGATGCCTGAACCCACCTCTCGTGTTTCCACCTCTGATCTTGACATTGAAGCCATCTACCAGAAAGTAGATGAATTCCTGAAACTAGTAGACTCTGTGTCGACTTCAAGCATTTCTCTTCTATCCATCAATGATGCCATGCAACAAGAATTTTTTCTTTTCTGCAAATTGCTGGAGTTGTCCTTTGATCAACTCATTGAAACTGATGTTGCCTATGTGGCCTCATGCTTGCCCAAAATCTCTGTTGTTTTATTAGCTTACCTCAACGAACATGTGACACCCCAAAAATTCGGGGGGGGGGTCAGTAGATTACTCATCAACCCAATATTTATTTTTGGGGACCACTGAGAGGTCATCCACCATTCAGTTTTCTCGAACGACGTGCAAAAATTTTGACAATCTCGAAATTCGACAGGGTGACTAGATTTCGCGACACGAGTCCAATGACGAACTCCGTTTCCTCATCCTAGGTCTAGAACATGAGTATTTTAAATACGCATTATAGTGGTAAATTATCATTTTGCCTTTTTTTGAAAAATTTTAAATTTACTCGAGTTTCACAGAACACCAAGAAGAACAAGTAGCTTACATGAGTGCTCACCTGCAAACAAAGATCTCCCAAGCTAGCTACTCCAAAGATGAGGCAAGGGACAAAATAATTTTCATTAATTCTTTCAATGACTCCGCTCCTTAGCTTACTTCCAATAAAAAAAATAAAGAAGTTGAAAGAAAGAGCTATTCTACAATCCCATGAAGAAATTGAGCTCATGGAGAGGTTGTCAAAAGTCATGGAGGAAAGGTAAACAATAAGACAAGAAAGAAAGAACTTGCTTCCTCCCACCAAGATGGAAGTGGTAGGCTATTTGTTGTAGCCAAGAGTTTAAAGCATGCTCAACAACAGCTACATTTACTGCCAAATGAATGAGATACTTTCAAGCTATATTTTTCTTTATAGGTCTTTATAACCTTTGTATATTCTACTCTCTCTCTTTCTTTTTTGTACGTGACAATTTGGTCCATATAATAGGAGATCTTTTCTTCCTTATGTGTGGCCCACCTATTTTTTTTTCTTTATGTTTGAGTTTATATATATGCATCTTCAATATAGCGAAGATACCCTCCCACTCCATAGATGGAAATCCTTTAGATTTTCTTTATGTTCAAGTAATTTTATCCAGATAAATCAATCTCATAGCTTCCTAAGTTGCATAATGACAAGACATAAGAAAACTTTCATAATTTTTGATAGAAAATTCTCATTATAGAATCAAAGTTATGCCAAGGCCATCGACTAGTGGCACACATATTTAGAAAATCTACATCCATTCTTTCAATTAATAAAAAATCCTATAGAAAAGCACTAGACACTAGCCATAATGACATGAAAAATCTATTCATGTATCACCTAGTTTGTTTTTTTGCTTTTTTTTTCTTTTTGCTGTCCATCCTTAATGGTTCTTTTTCCTTCTTGAATAATCCTTTTGATGCATCGAAACCATTCAACTTTCAACTAGTTGTATTTCCTTGCACCAAATATGTTTTTCGTTTGCCTCCTTTGCCATCAATTCTGGCAACCATATGATATCCCTTGGTTTTTTCATCTACATCTCGAGTATTCTTTTCTTGGCATTTCTCCACCAATATAAAACTTTCCACAGGTTTCGTGAATCCTTATGGTAGTCTTGTGCTAACTCATGACCTCTTTTCAGGTCTAATACTCTTCAGTAGTATATTTTCCTCTGGCAGAAGAAATTCAATTCTTACCAAATCATGGAAGATCTAGTGCAAGTTTTGATACAAATTCATTATTCAATTCCTACTTTAGTGTCTACCCCTATGACAATTAGACCCCTGCGATAGAAGTATGCTTCCACATCATGTGCATTTGCATGGAATGGGTTGGCATATGCCCAATGCACCTTCATCTCTTTTCTTTCTGCATTGTTACTATATGAAAGAAAGATTAAGGCTTGGTGCAGGGATGATGGCACATAGTCATTTGCATGTATCAATTCTCTTCCTAGAAGTGCATTGAAGTTGGATGAGGAATTTACCACAAAAAATATTGTTGAGGTGTCCTTATTACCCACTTGGAGTTGCTCCAGCAAAATTTATTTTGGAGAAGAAGAGTGCCCTACAAAATTATTTATTGTTATGTCAGTGTGAAGCAAATATTTTTCTTCTTTGCCTAAAACTTTCAACATTCTTGAAGGCAAAATATTCAGCATTGCCCCATTATCACCTAAGATCTTGTTAACTAGCTGACCATCGATGTGGGCTTGAATGTACAGTGGCCTTAGGTGTTTAGAAAATTCTTTCCTGGGTGGGTGTAACATCACTCTGTTTTCCCACTGGCCTCCTTGTTCGATGCTTATAGACCTTCGATCAGGTCTGAACTATTTTACTGTTTTTGCAAACATTGTTACATACTTCGTACTATGATCTATATCTCCTGCCAATTGACTTGGCTATAATGGCTCAAGTAAAGTCAATATCATGCTACATGGTGCATCATCTCTAAGAAAGGACTCTATATTGTCGAAGTCTACTAATTCCTCATCAGAGAGCGTGCCCTTATCTTCTTCCACTTTCTCTTTCCTTTTTTTTGATGAACTTGCAAATGTTTTCTTTGTATCCCCTTCAGAAAGATCTATTATCTGTTTGAACTTTGGAATCTCTTATTCCAATATATTTTTATTGATCTAGACCTCCTTGATTTCTTTTTGTTGTTCCCTTGTCTAAGTGGGATTTTTGTTCCTCACCAATATACTAGGACTTGAGTAAGCCTCTAAAGAAATGAGATTTTGCCTACTTATCCAGGCAGCAAACTTCCTCTATTCTCCCCTTTTCTGAGTCCTATTGAGTGTTTGAAAATTTTCTGCCCCAGATGAAAATTTTGGGTGTTGAACTTGCTGTCACTTATCATCATGGACTTTAGGGGGATTCACTGTTCTTGATCCAATTTTCAAATGATCTCTAATCTCTCTTTTCTCTTTTGGGACTGCTTCTTTTGGCATTCTTGCCTCTTGATCTTTTGACAAACAGTCTTTTTTGCCATTGATGGCCCAACATAATGATCAATCCCTTATGTTTTTCCTCTTCTTGCTTGGTCCTTGTACCTACGTTCCCTTGCATCCATTTGGATCTCTAGGAGATAGTGTGGGCCAGGCTGATGTCTTTCTTTGATTGGAAATATTCCTAGGCCTACACCATCAAAGATTTTTACATAGCCATTGTAAATCTAAATATCACCTTTACATCTGGTGCTGAATTGGAGTCCTTTATCAATGGACTCCTTGACTAAATCATACAATAGGATTGCATCAGGTTTAGCTATTACTATTACACACTTGAAACACAAAACCAATGACTCCTCCTCTTTGGGGCCAAGCCTGTTATGCACTGGGACCCTCATATTGGGAAAATTTCTCTCTCTACCAACCACATAACTGGTAGATTTCCTACTTCACTACATATTAACATAAATCACATTAATGTTTATTGCTTTGGGAAAAGGATTCTTGTCAATTTTTACGATCTCTTCCTCTTTTGTGGCATTCTTAAGCATTCCCTTTCGTATTAGGTCTTATACTTGATTCCTAAAGGTGAAGCAATGCCTAAATGAATTATGTCATTTGCA
The DNA here is from genome assembly GCA_023539305.1 of Ilex asprella. NCBI lineage: Eukaryota > Viridiplantae > Streptophyta > Magnoliopsida > Aquifoliales > Aquifoliaceae > Ilex > Ilex asprella. The sequence goes on along the minus strand of JAHQCQ010008171.1, from coordinate 2,877 downwards.
ATACTCTTTTCCTTTCCTATCTTTCTCCAATGGGGTGCTATGTCCCTGAGATAAAACTATGAACTTTTTGGTTGATCATCTCATCAAAGAGAGCACTAGCCATTGACATATCAAAAGAGTATTGTCTAGAGGTCTGGGGTGTATCCTTCTTAAAAGGATGACTAGATGACATGTCGAGAATGTCTCCAACTTTTTTCAGGGTATCACATATAATTGGTGATTTTGCTATAACTTGTGCCATATCTATTTAAACTTCTCTGTCAAAGTCTTGGAAATAAGTTCCAAATGAACTGCTTTTCCTTTGTTGCTTTTCCCTAAGCAATATTTCATATCTAATAGACCTGACTAAGAGTTCAAACATGTCCTTGAACTCTATTCTCTCAAATTTATTTCAAAATTCGAGGTTTAATCCATTTTGGGCCAATTTTACCAGTTCTACTTCAAGCAAGTTAACATGGCATTTGTTTCTAGCTTTTTTAAATCAGTTGATGTATTATTTTGCAGATTCATTTGATTTGTCTAAATCTAGAAAAATCTGTCAGCGACACTTCTCGTTTATTTTTGAAAAATTAAGTATGAAATTCCTCCTCCATCTCTTGCCATGTTTGAATTAAGTTAGTAGACTAGTTAATGAAACAAGTGAAAGCATTTTTCATAAGTGATTGTCGAAACAACTTAATTTTTAAATTCCCATTATGTCCCACCTCTCCACACTAGAAAGTGAATTTTCCTACGTGTTCTATTGTGGGTTGACTTTCTTCACCAGAGAATAGATGAAATTCTGGGATTTTATAACCCCTTGGAAACTCTTCGTAATCAACCCATGAAGGGTATGATTTTATGAACATAGGCCTCTCAGTCTTCCTTAGACCAAGGCCATATAGGTCTTGAATCATCTGCACCAATTGGTTTCTGTTGAAATCCACATTCTAGTAGTCATTGATGTGTTCCCCTTGATCAATGGGTTGCCCTATATTCTTGGGTTAAGTTCATCTATGGGTTATAATGGAGGCATGACAAACCTCTCATGACCTTTTCTAGGATTCTTAGGGACTATCCTAGTCTATTTCTTCCCCTAGAATTTCTTGCTAGGAACTTTTTTGTAAAGAATTCCATAGGTTCTCCATCGAACATCATGTTATAGTGATTTTGGTGTGGGAGACATGGTCTTTCACCAATAACCATTGGTGGTGGTCTTTGATTTTCTGTAGGGAATAATTCCTTTATCTACCACTTGATTTCTAGTCACAATGTTTGATTTTTTTATTGAATGGTCCTGACAGTGGTGTTGACACATTCAATAATTAATGCATGGCATAACTAACTCTTGCCTAATGCCAGAATTGGGGTTGTGCAATACCTGTTTCAAATTCTGCACAAACTCATGCATTTACACACTTTTTTGGCCATTGGATTGGCCATTCACTGGGTTTCCAAACTCAACAAGATGGGTACTCAAACTTGCTTCATGATTGCCATCTCATTTTGTTTCCTTGCTCGCTCCATCTTCCTTGATCCAAGTTAGTAAAAAGGTCCTACTGGGCTTACGAAAAGATTGTTTCTCCAAAATTTGTTGCGATCAAAAGAAATGCCTCAATTGACAGATAGCTCTTAGGCGATTGCTTGTGGATGGGTTCTATTGCCTTGTTTCAGGACTTCCTTGGATGAAATTCGATAATTAATTCAATTAAGTGGGTTTTAGTTACAAAGTGACTAATTTAACAATTTTTTATTACAACACTAACTACTTCCTAAAAACTAACTCTAGTACTACTCCTAAATACCCTAATTGTGGGTCTTGTGGGGGGTTTGAGTTGTCGTTCGTCTTCCTCCTTTCCCTCTTTTATAGTCATTGCTCTCGACATTTTCTCCCTTATCAATGGTTATTTGGCTTCGTAACTCCTAGGCAACTATTTTCTCTTTTAAAATAGAGTTTTTGTTGGTTGCTCCCCGCCTTTTTTTTTCCAATCTTGACACGTGGCAATTCTTTAATGATTTTAGGCTTGCCAACTACACATGTATCGAATACTTTCATAATTTTGTATTTTTTGTCCAAATACCAACCTCAATCCTTTTCTAATTTAGTAATTTAGTTGAAAACTAAATTAAATTTCAAATTTCAGTTTCAGATGTGTAACCTTAGAATCAAACACAAAACAAACCCGAGTTTTTTTTTGTCGGTTAAAAAGGGTTCGTCAAGGGCAAGTAGGCTTAGCAACCCTCTCAGGACGTTATCTTGAGGTTCCCACCCATCATTTGAGCCATAGTTATTGACATGGGAGGGTTGAGTCCATCACCAGAATACCACCAAGGGAAAACTAGACATTATGTCCCACCAATATTATCTAGTTCACAAGAACTACTACTGCAAGCTAGTTCGAACCGATGACAATTGCTGGAGGGTAGAACTTTCACCTTCTATTAAAAGTCAACCGAGCTACCATTTCGGTGGTTAAAACTGGAGTTTTTTTCTTGTAAGAAAATGAACCGGAGTTGCATGACCCGAATTTAATCCAAATTTGGAAATTGAAAAAAGGCATTACCAAAATTGTATAGTTTTGGACCAAAAGACAAAAAAGTTGTATAGTTTGATTTGAAAGTTAAATTAGTATTACGTTCAAATTGAGAGTTTCATATTTTTGGTTTAGTTCGAATAACTCGTGAGTTCCACTCCATAAAGGAAGTTGGATGCAAATATTGCATGCCATTCGATATTACAAAGTTAGTTAAAGGCAGCCAAATTAAAATTATGAGAAGTTGCTATAATGAAAGAGATTGCAAAAGGGTACAAATGCATATTCCCAAATAGAAAGAAGACAATATGGTATCGCTTACTCCACAAGCAATGTTAACACAGATATTTAAGTGGGCCAGACA
>JAHQCQ010008170.1:0-18469 GCA_023539305.1 Ilex asprella | reverse complement strand
TTAGTAGCCAACACTTCTCATTTGTAATTCTTCTAATTGTCTTAGTATTATCTCTTTGTTAGAGAGTGGGGAAGTTCAAATTTTCATTCCTTTTCTTTCCGTTAATGCTTACATTTACATTTTCTTAAGAGTTGTAATTCATTTATCTACATTTAGTCTTTATATTTATGTTCTTGATTTACATTGAGTCTTTACATTTATGTTCTTGATTTACATTTAGTCTTTACATTTATGTCTTTATTTACTTCTAGTCTTTACATTTATGCTTTTAATTATGTCTTGCACTTTCATTATTTGAGCTCCCTTTTTGCTTAGAAGAGTGAAACTCTTCCACTTTTCTAAAGCTTTACCAAAGCCATGAAGGGTGGAACGTGATTCACTCATTCTTTGTTGAAGATTAGCTCCTCGTTACCTGTACTTTTGCTTTGTGGAGTCCTCTACTTAGAGGGATGACCATCACTCACTTTTCTAGCTTTACCAAAGCTATGAAGAGTGAGTAGTTTCTCTTTCACTCTTTAGTAAGAGGTAAAGTGTATGTATTGATTATCCGGAGGTTATATTATGTATTGTTCTGATGCTTAATGTTCATATCTCCTTGTTTATTGGATGATTGATTGCATCTAGCAAAGCTAAGGTAATTTGTATAATCGGTAGTCTTTCTATTACACGGATGCCTCTTGCATGGAAAGACTCCTCGTTTCAAGGCAAGTACTCCGGCTAGATCTTTATGACTACCCTTTAATCATCCCCATTGTCAAGCTTCATTTAAAAGGATGAAATATTAAAGCCATGGTTAGATGTCATGAAGAAAAACTTGCTTATTTGTGGGCGCGATAACTCTCGGTGCAGAAAGTATTTTTAAGGAAAAAGGTAAGAAGACCTCTTCTATGAATAATTATGAATAACTTTGTTTTATTTTTCTTTTTTTTTTATGTCTGAGAATACTCCTCACTACAAAAATATGCCGATAGAATCTTCTGGGTCTGTAAATCAATCTGAGTCAAATTCACCTAAGTCAATAGCAGACTCTTGTGAGAGTATAATGGCAAACAATGAAAGAAACAGAGACGTTCCTCCGAGGGATGAAGAAGTGTCTAATGTTCGAACTTTGCGGGATTACTTGAATCTCACAAGAATCAGTGTACCCTCGTGTTTTGTATTTCCTCCAGATGTTCCCCCCTTTACTGTAAAGCCGGGGACAACACAACTACTACCTGTTTTTCATGGATTGGAGACAAAAAATCCATACTTACATATGAAGGATTTCGAAGAAGTGTGTGGAACATTACAAGATAATTCTGAACTGGCCAAAATGAAACTTTTCCCTTTCTCTGTAAGGGATAATGTTAAACAATGTTTAAATTCTTTAAAAGCTTTTTCCATGCCCAATTGGCAGAATTTTCAGAATGAATTTTTTAGAAATTTTTTCCCTTACACCGGACTAATACACTCAAAAGACAAATCATGAATTTTTCAGTAAAAGAAGGAGAAACTTTTTATCAAAGTTGGGAGAGATTCAAAGATCTACTCCAAGACTGCCCCCACCACTCTTTTGAAAATTGGACTTTGGTAGGATTTTTCTATGACTCCTTGCCAACTAGACTACGTCAGTTTGTTGAAATGATGGTCGCTAGGAGAGTTTATGGGTAAAAGTCCAGAAGAGGCATTTAATTTCTTTGACACCATATCTGATAGTTCTCAGATGTGGGACTCAACCGCTCCTACCACTGTCGAGTCTAGACCATCCACTTCCTAAGGGGAAAAATATTTCTTAAGAGAAGATGATGATCTGAGAGCAAAAATATCCACTTTGTCTCGAAAGCTTGAAGCTTTAGAGATGAAAAAAGTTCATCAAATTGATAATGGCCCTTCCACAGAAAAAGTGTGTGGAATCTGTGTATTGACAAGACATCCTACTGGGGAATGTCCTGCCATCCCTGCATTCAAAGAAGTCTTGCTGGAACAGACAAATACAATCTCCAACTTCAGCAAGCTTTACTCCAACCCGTACTCTGAAACATACAATCCAGGGTGGCAAAGTCATCCGAACTTCAGTTGGAGGAATACACAGCCAATTCCCATGAACCAACCAGAAAACACACAACCACCACACAAAAGGAACCTTGAAGATACACTGAACCAGTTCATGCAGACTCAAATGAAATTCAATGCACATTCCACCCAATCTTTCACTGAGTTCAAAGCACAGATCACCCACTCCTTTGAAGATCTTAAAAGCCACATTCAGAGGTTGACCCAATCCATAAGCACACAAGAAAAAGGCAAATTTCATGCCCAACCAAAACCAGCACAAGGCCAATTCAAGGTGGGAAACCCATCAATCATGGATAATCCACAAGACCAAGCTCAAGTTGTCACTACACTGAGAAGTGGAAAGGTGATTGACAAAGCAGTCAGAGATATGCTATTTCCAAAGTCAAAATCTGATGTCATCTCAGTCAACCCATCGATTGAGCCCAAACTTGTGATTGAAAAAGAGCCCAAGCTTGTGAGTGAACCAGAGCCAGAACCCTCTAGCGAAAGAGAACCTTCATGTCCAATTTTTGCTCCTTTTCTGCATAGAATCAAGGCTATCGAAAAGATGAACCATCAGTCTGAAATTTACATGTTTTTTAAACAAGTAAAAATCAACATACCACTTCTGGATGCAATCCAACAAGTACCATCTTATGCCAAGTTTCTAAAAGACTTGTGCACAGTCAAGAGAAACCAGAATGTTCAAAAAAGAACATTTCTAACAGAACAAGTCAGTGTCTTGCTATAATTCAAAATCCCTCCAAAATACAAGGACCCTAGATGTCCAACTGTCTCATGTGTCATTGGAGATTTCAAGATAGAACAAGCATTGTTAGACCTTGGAGCTAGTGTGAATCTGCTATCTCATTTCGTTTACCAACTGTTGGGTCTGGTGAACTAAAACCCACTTGTGTCACACTCCAGTTAGCACATAGATCTGTCAAAATCCCTAGGGGTATTGTTGAAGATGTGCTTGTCCACGTGGATAATTTTATCTTCCCTATTGACTTCGTCGTTCTAGATACTCAATCAACATCACATTCAAAGAATCAAATTCCTGTCATCCTTGGTCGACTTTTCCTAGCAACTTCTAATGCACTAATCAATTGCAGGAATGGAGTCATGAAATTAACCTTTGGGGATCTGACTCTTGAACTGAATATTTTTAATATTTCTAAACACACAGGAGAGAATGAGGACGAAGGGGAAGTGAACTCTATTGAATCTTTGTTACAAGAACATCTGAGCAACACGTTCTGTGAAGCTCTGACTGACTCACCTCTAATTGAGTCTGACTCATCTGAGTCAAATCCACAAAGTTGCCCTACTCATACTGTAGAGACATGGGCGCCCAAATTCGAGGAACTTTCATCAAATGACACAAAACCAATCTCATCAAGTGACAGACCACCAAAGCCTGAATTAAAACCTCTCCCATCTGATCTCAAGTGTGCATATTTGGGAGAAAATAAGTTCTACCCAATGGTAATCACATCTAAGCTCACAAACTTGCAAGAGTCTAAACTAATTAAAGTTTTGAAAAAACATAAAAGCACCATTGGGTGGACCATCTCTGACTTAAAAGGTATAAGTCCGTTAATCTGCAATCATGCAATATATCTTGAAGATGACTCAAAACCCTCCCGTCAAATGCAGAGACGACTTAACCCTCACATGAAGGAAGTCGTGAGAATGGAGGTACTCAAACTCTTAGATGCAGGAATAATCTTTCCCATCTCCGATAGTAAGTGGGTAAGTCCAACCCAAGTTGTACCCAAAATGTCTGGGGTCACAGTGGTAAAAAACGATGCCAATGAACTAGTGCCAACTCGAGTTGTCACAGGATGGCGAATGTGCATTGATTACCCAAAATTGAATTTGGTAACTAGAAAAGACCATTTTTCCCTCCCATTCCTTGACTAAATTCTAGAAAGAATTGCAGGCCATGAATTTTATTGTTTCTTGGATGGGTATTCCGGGTATAATCAAATTGAGATTGCCTTAGATGATCAAGAGAAAACCACATTCACATATCCTTTTGGCACCTTTGCATTTAAAAGAATGTCTTTTGGACTTTGTAACGCTCCTACAACATTTCAAAGGTGCATGCTAAGTTTGTTTAGTGACATGGTTGAAAAAATTTTGAAAATATTTGTGTACGATATCTCTATCTATGGTGACTCATTTGATCTATGTTTGGCAAACTTAGACAAAGTTTTAATAAGGTGTAAATAAGCTGATTTGGTGCTTAATTGAGAAAAATATCATTTCATGGTAACACAAGGCATTGTCTTGGGTCACATTGTGTCGTCTGAGGGCATGAAAGTTGACAAGGCAAAAATTAATCTAATTGGAAATTTACCAGCACCCAAGACTGTAAAGGATGTCTGATCATTTCAAGGACATGCAGGTTTTTACAGGAGATTCATAAAAGACTTCAGTACTATAGCCAAACCCATGTATCATCTCCTAAGTCAGGATGTAACCTTTGACTGGAAAGAAGCTTGCCAGGAAGCTTTCGAGAAGCTAAAGGGCATGTTAATTTCTGTCCCAATAATACAACCCCTAACTAGACTCTGCCCTTTGAACTAATGTGTGATGCAAGTGATTATGTTGTAGGTGTTGTATTGGGACAAAGAAAAGATAAAAAAATCCCATGTAATTTATTATGCAAGCAAAACCCTGAATGATGCTCAAATGAATTATTCAACGACTGAAAAAGAATTGCTTGCTATAGTTTTTGCTTTGGAAAAATTTCGTTCTTATCTTGTTGGGTCTTCTGTTACTGTTTTCACTGACCATGCAGCCCTAAAATTATTGCTCACAAAAAAATATGTCAAACTAAGGCTCTTAAGATGGATACTCTTACTTCAAGAGTTTGATCTTGTCATTAAAGATAAGAAAGGGGCCGAAAATATGGTGGCAGACCATCTGTCTAGATTAATTTATGAATTCCATGAGGATGGACTGCCAATCAATGAGAAATTCCCTGATGAACAACTGTTCATAATTGATAAAACTCATGGTATGCAGACATTGCTAACTTCGTAGCTACTGGAACACTCTCTCCGTCATTCACTTCCATGTACAAAAAAAAAATTTTTGAGGGAGGTTTGTAACTTCTTTTGGGAAGATCCCTATGTATTCAAATATTATAAGGATCAGATCATAAGACGTTGCATCCCAGCTTAGGAAAGCAAACAGGTAATATCATTTTATCATTCTGAAGCATGTGGTGGCCACTTTTCATCAAGTAAAACAGCTGTAAACATCCTACAGTGTGGTTTTTATTGGCCCACACTTTTTAAAGATGTCCATGCCTTTTGTTTAACATGTGATAGATGCCACAGATTAGGAAATATTTCAAAAAGAAATATGATGCCCTTAAACTCAATTCTGGTGATTGAAATTTTTGACTGCTGGGGCATCGATTTTATGGGACCATTCCCACCTTCCTTCGACTATCTATACATTTTAGTGGCAGTAGACTAAGTATCCAAATGGGTTGAGGCAATTCCATGCCAAAATAATGATCACCAAACAGTGATAAGATTTTTAAAAGAAAATATTTTTTCCTGATTTGGAATTCCTAAAGCAATCATAAGTGATGGGGGTTCTCATATTTGCAATCGTCCTCTCTGGAATTTGATGAAAAAATATTTGATTTTTCACAAAGTTGCAAACCCTTATCACCTACAGACTAGTGGACAAGCCAAATTAGCTAATCGGGAGATTAAATTAATTTTAGAAAAAATGGTAAATCCATATCGCAAAGATTGGTTGTCACGACAGACTGATGCACTCTGGCTATATCGTATTGCTTTTAAAACAATTTTAGGCATGTCTCCTTATCGATTAGTCTATGGAAAATCGTGTCACCTACCTGTGGAATTAGAACATAGGGCATACTGGGCCATTAAAGCAATGAATTTTGACATGGACAAGGTTGGACTTTCAAGAAAACTTCAGATAAATAAATTGGAAGAATTGAGAAATGAAGCTTATGAAAATGCTAAAATTGCAAATAACATGATGAAAGTTTTCCATGACAAGAACATTGTACGGAAATCTTTTGAACCTTCCCAAAAGGTCATGTTGTTTAATTTAAGACTCTGCCTTTTCCCTAGTAAGTTAAAATCAAGATGGATTGGACCGTACATTGTCAAAAAAGTGTTTGATCATGGGACAATAGAAGTAGAAAACCCATCAAATGGTAATATCTTTACTGTTAATGGCCAGAGGTTGAAACCATTTTTGGAGGACTTTGTTAAAAATGTAGAAACCATTATTTTAATGGAACCCGAATATCCCTCCGAGAATCATGCCTGCCGACACTCAAAAGGATCAGATCAGGTAAAAACCCGACCCCAGGAGACACCATCATGAGACCCCCACCAATTTTTTTCTACCTTTCCCATCTGTCTCCATTAAGCCCCCCACCACTGCCTTTTTCTTTCCTTCCCTCTTCTTTTTTTTATTCTTCTTCTTCTACCTTGCTTTCTGTCCCGCTTCATTCTTTCTTCTCCTTCTTAATTTTCTTCCTCCCGTGTCTTCGACATATACCATAACCAATCATGTCCATGTACCCCAAAGAATAGATCCATATTCTAATGTTGTATATTATTTTACTCCAGTTGTGTATGGGTATATTGCTACTTTTCACAATCACATACAAGCCTAACCAAGGCCAAGATCTGAACCAAAAGGATTAATGGTTGCATTTGGATTTGAAGATATCTGAAGAAACACGGGTCACTGCAATTCAACCTCATTTCCAAGATCCATACTGGTAAAATCAAAACATTGGAGACAATGTTCAGTTCAGGTTGGGGGATGTGAGAACCTGTAGTTCATATTTTGTTTGTATTTTATTTTTGTACCCGTGCCATAAAATTTTTAAAATTTTGTTGTTGCTGCCTTGTTATATCTGTGGGTCAGTTTAAATTATCTTTGTGACTGGAAGACGTTAAAGAACCGAATAGTGAGTCTTAAAGCTTAGGATTCATGGATGTTAAACTTTTCTGGTTTAGTCTAGGAGCTCTACGCACTTTTCCATCAGATGTGCATAATGTGATCATGAGAAAAGCAAGACTAGTAAGGAAAAATGAGATCCAAGAACAGCAAGCAAAACCTCTTTGTGGCAGAAACACTTTTGCTAAACGCTGTCATGCCAAGAGACTTGGTACCTGTAAACAGTGTGGCTGGGTATTTCATGATAAAAGATACAATCAGTGCTCTGAACTGATTTCTGGTCGTGCACTCGATCAATTAAACTGGATAATAAATGAACAGAGTAAGGATTATCCTGACACGCCATCCTATTCTAGTGCCATGCTTAACCGATTTGTGCGATAAGAGATTGGAAGAGTCACTGGTAGTTCAATCTATACAGAGGATGACTCGGACTAAAATTGCTCTCTCACAAATTGTGAAAAAATTATGTTTTGAGGAATGAATGCCAATGGTCCGATTTTTGGTAAATAGTGTGCAATTCCTTTTTATTTTTGTACATATTTTTCTATTTTTTTAATTGCTGCAATGAAAATATGGCCCGAGTAAGGAATGTCCCAAAATACCAACCTCAAGCGTGGGTGGGGACTTATCCTGAGACGCCATGAATTTTTATTTTTTGAACTTGTGTGTTTAACCTTTTCTGATTGTGTATAGTATAACAGAAAAAAAAATTATTTTTGATCCACCGTCCAAACGTTAGTTCCATTCGAATGGTTTCTACTTGCAGTCATTTGCCTCTGATGAACTCTCTGCTGAAAACACTGTTGAAAACACAAAGTACTAGGAGCTAGCACCGTTTGAAAGTCCCTTAACCGTTCGAACGACATTTTAAAATTCTTCATCTCACGTTCGAATGTTTCCATCGTTCGAATGGTGCGACGTGAACTATAAAAAACCTGATCGTCTTTTTCATTTCAGAAAGCCCCAAATCACTCTGAAACTCTCAAAACCCTAGAGTCGTCCTTCACTCCACAAACCTCAATCCACCCTCAGACCCCAAGAAAACCTAAAATTGACCCTTCATAACTCTTCCCCACATCAAAACCTTAAATCCCACACCAATAACCTTAAAATTTTAGAAGTCTTTCAGTCTTCCCTCAAGCTCCCCTCCGTTCGAACGCCGTGCCACGGATGAAGATACCTGCTAGGCGCCAACCACCAGTGAACCAAGAGCCCGACTGGGTTGAGGTGGTGATCCGAGAAGGACAAGGCAAGGTGAAGAGGAAGAGGTACGATCGTACCAGGTTTCCAAACGTTCTGAAAGCAAAGAGGTATGAAAATTTCTTTAGAAATCAAGCTGTGGTATGTGAAAGAGACATTGTAGTCTTTGATTTTGCTAAGTTGGGTCTACTGGAAGAGATAGAGAAAAGAGAATAGGGGTGGCATTTGAAGAATAGGGGGAGGGCCATTGTTGATTTGGTGCAGGAGTTTTACTCCAACGCCGAAATCATCAATGGCACTATACGGACATATGTACGGGGAAACCACATCAATGTGAACGAGGAGTATCTCAAGGAGATTAGACCAGAACTACCTCAAATGGAAAACCCTAAATACCCCCCAAAGAAAAATATTGAGTTGGATAAGGTAGGCAAAGAGTTGACCGGGGATGTGAACTTTTCATGGGGAGGGAGAAATTTTCTGAAATAAGGGGAATTGACTGACAATTATAGAATGCTCAACTTGATTGCGGTTTCAAACCTAGCACCTCTAAAAAGAAAAAATGAGATTTTGCCAGAGATGGCTCACCTCCTCTATGCTATAGGAAAAGGATATAGCATTGACCTCCCTTCTCTCATCCTAAATGAAATGAAGAAAGGATGTAATGTGAAGAAAAGTGCATTACCCGTTGGCACTTTGGTGACGGAAATTTGTCTTAAAAATGGAGTGTGGGAAAGGCCCGAGATGGAGATACAATTGTCAATGGGGCAACTTAACAAGGGCTCGTTCAAAAGGAGCAAGAGGCACAGTGATACCTCGGCAAGAAGGCAAGAAATGCCACCATCCCAAGGAGGGGATGAAGTACAAGAAAAGCTTGACCGAGAAGAAGAAAGGGAGTTAAAGAGGGAGATGGAGGAGGAGAGAGCATAGCCTGATCAAGCAGGACCTAGCTCCAGTGCTCGGAGGTCCCTTAGGGATTTTATGATTGGGATTGAGATCAATCAAGCTGAGATTCTCCGACAGCAAGCAGAGATCTTTAAACAACAGGAGGAGATTCTTAGCTCTAGAGGAGATTGAGAGGAGTTGTTTTTTTTTTTTGTGGATTATCTATTCTGTTGATTGTTTGTTTAGTTTGTTTGGGTGTTTTGATAGATATTTCTAAGTTTTGTTTGTCTATGATGTTATCCTGTTACTATTTTTGGATAGATTGAATCGTTAATGATTGATGTATCGAATGATCATATTTTGTGAATGGAATGATTCAGTTTATCATTTTTATCTGGTTAAAAGCATTTGTAAAATTAGCACTTTAATAACTCTTGTTAATAAAAACACATGTGGATGTTGAGATTGCTTGTTAAAGTAACTAATCACATGATCCGTTTGACACACGACTTGGCAATCTTGACCTAAAACCAATTCTCTTTTAACTGATATTACCTCTATGCTTACATTATCAAATGAACATGGGTATTTGTTGTTCTCAAAGTACATGGTGATCAAACTCGAAAATAGAATCGGTAGATAACCGACATTCCCTGTAAAACTTGACATGATCAGTGGAGATTACAAAGGATACCATGGTTAGTTTTGATCCTTGTGATGCTTCAGAGAGAGCACCAACATTTACTCGAGAAAGGTTTTCTTTCACACCCCATCTTTCAGTAATCTCATTAATTTTATTTTGATTGATACAACTAATGTGATCTATTGACATATCCTGCAATACATACAGGTAAGACGACACATGCGTATGCACATACTTGAGAAAGGATCTTAGCCCATCTTTGGATCAATTTTGAGCCTCAGCCAATCCTTTCACAAAAGTAGTCAGCCATGATTGAGCCTTCAAAGTATAAATTCTTTTCCAAAAAGCCCATATGATGACCAAGCCACAAGGAAAAATACTTGACCTACCTTGCTATCTAATTTTTTTACACCCTCGGATAAATCTGAATGATACAAGAAAAACAAGGAAACTAGAAAAGATACTAGAGGCTACTGTTCCATGAAAGAAAAGAAAATCGGTGAAAACAACCAAAAAAGGAAAAAGAGGTAGAACGACAGGGAATTGCCAAGAAAGTGAAAAATAGGAGATGTACATGAAAGAAATCCCACTCCCAGAAGAAATGTCAAAAAGTCAACCAGTGGTGTACTAAAATACATAAAAGAGATATCATTCCTTTTTTTTTGGAAAACTCCATTGACGCCATTTCGTTAGCCACTGACCTCTAGCCACATTACAACCTATGAAAGCCCTAATTGATCTCAAAGTCTGATGCATATGCATGTTGTTAATCACAAGTTGGGGTATGTTATATAGCATTTCGTTATTTGAATCATATTCTTCCATGAGGTTATGCCAAGTATAAGATTAGTGTATTTGCTAAAAAGTTTCACTCTTTTACTAAATTATGCATGCAATTTCTGATTGGCCATCTTCTAATTACATGCTCAGTGAGAAACAAGCCACCATAGTCAGAGTGAATCTTTTGTTGAGAGCATCCCTATAAGAGATTTGGGAAGTCAAAACTATCCATGAAGGGCGATTAGAGTGGAATGTTTGTTATACACCAATTCTTATTTCTAGAACGATCATCCTACAACAAAGGAAATTTCAAATGCTAATATGTTAGATGCTAATTTTTGCATAGGGATGGTACCAATGGTGAAGAGCGTGCAGAATTTAAAGTCAAAATTAAGGGATGGGTATCTCAATGACCATGATGATAATTTACTTTAATCAGCAATCTCACATTGACATTTGTTCAACCGAAGTTTGTGGGTAGCTTCACTGAAAACACTCACGAGACAACACTCGTCCTCTAGGGTAAACCTAAAGGTTTAACGGCTTGTTGCATAAGTTAAATCCAACAAGATAACCTACGAAAAAGGTGTTAGAAATAGATTTACATTTAATTAATTGTTGTATTACTAGGGACTAGCAATATCTAGGTTGGGGGTGTGATTAATACTCAAATATAGCATATTCTTATGCCCCATTTTGGACTAATTGTGCTTTGGTGGAGTTTAAGTGATGATGTTTCAGGTCTTAAAGTGAACAAGGGTTCAAAGGCACCAAAAAGTACCTTTGAAGGCAATCACAACATTTTAAGGAACAAATTGTAGAAGCTTGGAATAAGGAAGCAACATTCGAACGGTAAAGACCATTCGAACGGTCATGGAAAACCAGGCCAGCTATTATAATCATTATTGCAGGCAAGACCCAAGGCCCTAAAGACTTGAGTACTACGTTCGAACAATCATCAACGTTCGAATGCCTACTGGAGCAATGATAAGATCAGACTGACTGAAGACAGGGCGTGTTGCAGACTTACAGTCAGAAGGCCCAGGCACTTGAGTACCACGTTCCAACGACAACCACCATTCAAACGCCACTGGAATTATTGGAAAGACTAGTCAAGATTGTACAAGGACCTGGAGGAAGATTTGCACAAATACTTGGAGGAAGATTTTCTACAGAGAACCATGTGTCTCCTAACATAACTGGCAGACACTGATTCCATCTGACGTTTGAACGGTAGAGAGCAAAGACAGAGAAACCGTTTGAACGGTATTGACAGACTGTCTGCAAAGTGGTTGGCTTTTCACTTTGACTTTGACGCCCACCTCTATTCTTTTACCCCATCCCCTGTCTTCTCCTTGCCTATATATACCCTTAGTTTGTAGATCAAAAGGGAGACTGGGCACCCAAACATTTAGTAGCCAACACTTCTCATTTGTAGTTCTTCTAATTGTCTTAGTATTATCTCCTTGTTAGAGAGTGGGGAAGTTTAAATTCCCATTCCTATTCTTTCCGTTAATGCTTACATTTACATTTGCTTAAGATTTGTAATTCCTTTATTTACATTTAGTCTTTACATTTATGTTCTTGATTTATATTTAGGCTTTACATTTATGTTCTTGATTTACATTTAGGCTTTACATTTATGTTCTTGATTTACATTTAGTCTTTACATTTATGTCTTTATTTACTTCTAGTCTTTACATTTATGCTTTTACATACATGCTTTTAATTATGTCTTACACTTTCATTATTTGAGCTCCCTTCTTGCTTAGAGGAGGGAAACTCTTCCACTTTTCTAAAGTTTTACCAAAGCCGTGAAGGGTGGAACGTGATTCACTCATTCTTTGTTGAAGATTAGCTCCTCGTTACCTGTACTTTTTGCTTTGTGCAGTCCTCTACTTAGAGGGATGACCATCACTCACTTTTCTAGCTTTACCAAAGCTATGAAGAGTGAGTAGTTTCTCATTCATTCTTTAGTAAGAGGTGAAGGGCGTGTATTAATTATCCGGAGGTTATATTATGTATTGTTCTAATGCTTAATGTTCATATCCCTTTGTTTATTAGATGATTGATTGCATCTAGCAAAGCTAAGATACTTTGTGTAATCGATAGTCTTTCTATGACACAGATGACTCTTGCATGGAAAGACTCCTCGTTTCAAGGCAAGTACCTCGGTTAGATTTGTATGACTACCCTTTAATCATCCCCATTGTCAAGCTTCATTTAAAATAATGGAATATTAAAGCCATGGTTGGATGTTATGAAGAAACTTGCTTATTTGTGGGCGCGATAACTCTTGGTGCAAATAATTGTTGTAAACTTCTAGTAAGACATCGGAACCATGACCTTAATAGGCCATCTTTATCTTCCGATTAACTCGCCGTTGACACGGGAGTTAGTTGAGTCGTCAAGCATAATTATAAGAAACCAGATAATTAAATACATGTCCCGATTCTTGAACTAAAGAGTGACTTTATTTTCATTTACCTTGTAAACTTTCTTGAAGAGGATTCAATATTCTGTTCAGGAAATCACCCACATCTCACCATCCTAAAATCTCAAGGTTACAATCAATTGGTCTCCTTTACTGATTATTTTGAAACACCAACACAACAACTTCCCTGTGGATTCGACTCTGGACTCAAACCGGATTATTACTACAACTTCACCGCCTACACTTGGGTGTACACATTTTGGATCAAGTCATCTTGCACCCAAGGGAGTGTCTAGTCCTTCTTGCTATACCCGACATAAGTTTTTATGCATGCAACTGTGAGACTTAATTGGATCTTCAATCCAATTTTTCCCGAGCCCACCCATCAAGCACCAAGTTTGGTGTTGATCAACCATGCACCCACACTCATGCATATAGCTCATGAATGTGAAGTCATGATCATGCCCACCATGTAATGAACACCACATGAGCAATATTTTCCACATATCTTAATATTCCATGAAAATTGACATTTCTTGCAAAAATTTCCATAAATCATCATAAACAACATATCAATAAGCATATGTCAACAACATATTCAATATGTTATTCCAATGGCGTCAAACATCCATCTAAAACAATCAAGGTATTTTATCAAACACCTTAAAGGCACAATTTATAAAACACATAACATGCCTCAAGATTTCCTAATTTACAAGAACAATCATTTGTAACTTCCATATATCAAAATTTAGCTAGAAACTAGCCTAAATCATTTCCATGCTCACTTTTTCACTTCCATAACCATATACATATGTACGAGTCAATACATAGGCATATATATAAATGCAACTCTTAGTTTACCAACATCTAAAGAAAGAATAATCAAAGGTAGGAAGAACCCTACCTCAATATAAGTGTAGAACACTTCTATAACACCAAAACTACTCAAGAACTCTTGATTTCTCAAATCTCCACTTTTGAATCTTTGGTGAAATCACTTGTTTTTTGTACGTAGACGTAACCCTCATGACGGAGATCGATTTTTCCGAAACGATTTACTACATTCCATGTTTAGCTAAAATTAATGTTATTGGTGCTTTAATCCAATTACACTTAAATTTTAATATAATTATATTTGGAGACCTTTGTAGGGTTGTCCGCCACCCAGTTGCCTCGAACGACGTGTAAAATATTCGACTATCTCAGAATTCCACAAAATTCGACAGGGTGACTAGATTTCGCGATAGGATTCCAACGGCGAACTTCGTTTCCTCATCCTAGGTCTATAGAACCGGTATTTCAATTTTGTGTTATAGTGGCAAAATGACATTTTGCCCTTTTAATAAAAAAAATTCAAAATTTCTCGGCTTTTACATAAACTATAACAATAAAACATAAACAGGAGTAAAGTCATTTTTGTAGATTTTTTCACAATTTGATTTAGCATATGCAATAAGCCGTTGAACCCCTAGGTGATCCCTAGTGGACGAGTTATGTCTCGTGAAGGTTTTCAGTGAAGCTACATGCAAACTTCAGTAGTTAAGAGTTTCTAACTCATATCTTTCACAAGTAAAATTAAGTCAATATTCCTGTGTATTGTTACAATACTTTCTTTTTCTAATCACTATAAGAGTAACATATGTTAGTTATAAAGTTATCT
Organism: Ilex asprella; assembly: GCA_023539305.1. Lineage (NCBI taxonomy): Eukaryota > Viridiplantae > Streptophyta > Magnoliopsida > Aquifoliales > Aquifoliaceae > Ilex > Ilex asprella. The sequence continues at coordinate 3,853 of JAHQCQ010008170.1, read as the reverse complement.
ATATATTTTCATAAAAACCTGTGTGCGTGATAATTTTTTTTGTTTCAAAAATTGCTCAATAAATATTACCATCTTTCATGGTAGTCTTGATGTCAATCCTTTCCTGAAATACACTCAGCGAAGAATTTATATACATTACAGTGACTACTCCCTCATTGGTTACATGTGAGTGGAATATTGTTAACAAAGCAAATAATATCACATATAAACTATCTCAAGAATGGATATTTGAATAAAATTAGAATTTGACATAGTCTCATGATTGGATATTAATATTGTATCAGTTATATTATTAAAATTCTCTTTCCATGGATATATAGGAGTAATACAGATAGATAATTTCTGAAATCAAAAAGAACTTTCTTTAGGTTGTAATGTGGCCATTGGTTTAGGGTTTAAGAAATGAGGTTTATCGGATTCAAGAGCTACCATTTATATTGTGGCACACCTCTTTTTATTTTTTCAAAACTTTATATTGATTCTTTCCATTTTTCACTTTCTTGGCTCTTTTCTGTTTTTTTCTTTTTCCAACCTTGTCATGGGTTTTTCTTTTCTTTGAGCGGCCAATATCTTTTTTTTTCAACCTTCTTCTGTTTTTCTTTATCCTGCTGATATAAAAGAGGGTGCAGAAAAATTATGTAGCAAATGTAGGTTTAATATATTTGTATATGGCTCGGGTATTTTTCAAGTTTCATGAAAAAAAAATATTTTTTTTTTCAGGCTCAATCATGATTGACTAAGGATAATTTTTTAAAAAATAGTCAAGGCTCAAAGATAATGAAAAATGACTTAAGATCATTTTCCAGAAATCATATATCGGCATAATTCCTATAAAAGAATTTCAAGGAAAATGTTAATAATATAATCTAACAAGCACTTATCAAAATAAAATTAATGAGATTATTCAAAGAAATTTTATCGTAGAAGCGAAGATGTTTACTCGAGTAGATGTAGAATTTCTCTCGAAGAAAGATTGGCTCAAATTCTTCAATTGGTTATACATCTCCACTATATATGTAAAGACTGTAATATTTTCACAAGGTTTCTGAAATGAAGAAATATATTTGTGCATATCAGAGTAAGTTTTAACAAAAATACTAAGATAATATATAACTACAATATGAAAATTTTTTGTGATCAGATTAAGGCTATTTTTACAAAGCATAAGAATATTAATCAAATTCAATTGTAAATTATATGAAATAACTCTCCTAATTTAAAATAAATGATTTTTTTCAACCTTGTATAAATTAAAACATATAGCATGTTTAAAAATACAAAGTAAATTTCACATGCATAAACTAGAAGTTTCATAATGTAAAGATTGAGTGAAAGATAGTAAAAAAAAATCGTAAAATCCCCAGTCTGTTTAGAAAGTCGAAGATTCTCCTCCGCAACGATCTTGAAACATTTAGCTTGATTTTATTCATATTCATCCATGCGTTGATTAATTTGAGTAATACTAGCCTCCATTTCTAATAGGATATTTCTATCAGTTCTATCATCTACTGGGATGTATGGTTGATCCTCTTGTGGTTGCTGCTCATGTGGTATGAATTCTTCAGGTATCCAGAATGGTTCCTCTTCTTGTGATGAAGAATATCCTTGTTGGTTTTCCAGCTCCATTACTCTTCTTCAATGAAATTTTATCCAATGGTCCAATATGATTTACTGTCGCCCATATCGGGTTAATGACTACGCCCTCGTTCCTGCATAGCTGAGAAACTAACATAGCATATGGGAGTGTGAGTTTCTTTTTATCCACAACGATTATCATTTGGTCTATAATTAAATTCGGCAAGTCAATTGTGTGTCCCATTCCAAAAGCATATAAGAAATAAACATGATCAATAAAAATTTGATTCTGTAGGGCTCGGGGTAGCAAATTATACACTGTTATCATATTTAGGATGCGGTATTTATATCTTAAGTTTCCTTGCTTAATGTAATTATTAGGGGTCACCAAATAAATTCTAGATTTCTTGTCAATTCTCTTTCTACTTCAGTCAAACTAGGTAGTTCAGTGTAAGGATATTGTGGTTGGGGTTGTCTTTGCATGGGCCGAAAAAATTTGACTATAGTGTCTTGTGTAACTTGAAAAACTATTCCCTGAACAATTGTCTTTTCCCTTCAATTTCTGCATTATTATAGAATTCCCTAACTAAACAGTCATAAGCAGAAACAGATAACCTAACATATTGCAACCATCCTCTTTCATGGAGAATTTGTCTTATTCCTATATTCTCAAAATCTTCATATATTACCGTCCTTTCAGAAATAATAGTTTTAGTTAGAAATTTAGTATCATACCAGAGCTATTGTTAAAAATCTCTAAACATCGTCTCATTGAAGATATTTCTCGGGTGAGGTTGTTGTAGAGATGTCTCAGATTGCGAAGATTGATTCCTTCGTACTCGGCTTGAAGAACTTCTTGTTTGTGGTCTTAAATCCGTAGTTTTGATTGGTTCTTGATTTGTAACTGGAGATTGTTTCTTTGATGTTCTGCACTAGTGCTCTTTTTCTTTCAGTTTACAATATTAGATATAACTTTATTTTAGGAAACTTTACTAACCACTCTTTTTCTTTTCAAGAAAGAGGGGTTTATTATTTTTATTATTTGTTATTTCATATTTGCTGATTTTCTATCTATTCTATAGTTATTTACATTTATTTACAATTATTTATTTCCAAAAGTATACATTTCGTTGGTCATGTCTAGTCTGTATCAGAACTATCTAGTTCAGTAACATAAGTGACACAGTTAATTTCAGTTCTCACGAATCTATTTAACATCGAGGCAGAAAAAAATAGCATCTCAGGGTATCCCTTACTCTGCCCATCTCTAATCCACCGTACACTATCAGATGCTCGTCCTAAATTGGTTCTGCAGACTTATTATATCATCTCAAATGTTCTGTACGACCACATCTTACACAAGCACAAAGACGATTTGCTCTTCAGTGTTTAGCATATGTACTTTTTCCACACAGGGGTCGTGCTTGGCGTTTGATTAACATCAATTCGGTGTAAATTAAAAGTATTAAAAAAGTCGAATTAGTAGAATTACCGCACTAAAAAATAGTAATTAAAGTAAATTAGGATTAGTGTGGGAATTATTTGTTTTAACAATTTTTATCTAAAGTTGCAGGATAAATACAGAAGAAACCAAAGATGAAGGGTGCAATGTCAAGGAAAAGGAAAGCTAGGAGGCCAAAGTGTAATAAAGCAAGTCAGAGGCCATGCAACTTGCAAATCCACTTGCACCACCGTCTGGACGGCACTGCCACCGTCCGGACGGTCCTCCTTAGTCATCACATGCAGACCTCCACCTCCTGCTTCCATTTTCGACTATAAAAAGGGACCTTCACCTCCTTTGCAAAGGAGGCCGGATATGAGAGCTTCCAAGTGAAAATCCAAAGAGAGAAAAAGGAAAAGAAAGGAAGAAAAAGAAAGAAGAAAGTGCAAACACGATCCGGTCCGTGATACACTTTCAGTTCCAATACTGTACTTCTACATTTCTGTTATAGCTTTCCATTCGGACAGTTGAAGAGCTGCCACTTTTTCATCTTAACTGATAATAAGAGTGGTTGTGTTTCAATCGTTCCCTACGAAAGCCTTTTATATTTTGTACTTTAATTCTGTTGTAATGATAACTGCTAACACTCCTTGCTCGTCTATAGCAATGGAGCGTGAGTAGTTCCGTGTATCCTCCAGTGCGAGGGGAACATATGTATAATATTGGCGTGTTTATGGAATTGCTGATGTTTTATCTATACGTTTATTATATATATAAGACATGCCAGCTGAAATAACCCCGGTGATCCTATCGGTATGGCTTTGCTTCCACTGGAAC
>JAHQCQ010031144.1:73794-89253 GCA_023539305.1 Ilex asprella | reverse complement strand
AACTATGACGATCCACCAAAAAAATGAGCCGTTACTTTGCACCATTTCCCCTAGTAGCTTGGGGGAGTCTGCTATGAAATGGTTCTAAAGCCTACCCAAAAACTAGGTAGACGGTTAGGGGCAGCTTGCCGAACAATTCACTAATCGGTTCATCACTAGTAGTCGCCAGCCCAAGGATGTTGGAGTATTACAAATGTTGAAAAATAAGAATGGTGAGACCCTACGATAATACACTAATCATTATTGGGAAACGATGAATGAGATAGAGGCTTGTAACCCATAGATTGTTATGACATCATTCAAAATTGGATTACCGAAAGATAACCCATTATACCAATCCCTTACAAAGAGGCCATCCTTCGATATGGAAGAGATGATGGCTCGAGTCGAGAAATATGCTAAAGTAGATGACGGTCTTGGGAGAGACACAGGGAGAGAGCAGTTCAGCAGAAAGTTGTATGGCAGAGAAAAACTAGTTGAACAAAACAAAGACACTACAAAGAAGAAGGAAAATGAAGTATTCCCCTCTAAATCTCCATTCGTCAGAATAAACACGGTATTCAAGGAACCCATTTATAGGATACTGACTCAGATTATGGGGAAGTCATACTTCAAATGGCCGAATAAACTGACAGGTGACCCGTCAAAAAGAAATCCAAATTTTAGATGTTCGTACCACAGGGACGTGGGACACATGATCGAAAATTATTGTTCATTAAAGCAGCACCTAAAAGAGTTGGTTCAGGCTGGGCACCTCTCCTAGTTTGTGGAAAACGGCGAAAACAGGAGTGCCGAAAGAGGAGTCGAACTCCAAGGGGATCGAACTACAGCAGCCGGTGTCATTGACGTGATCCATGATGTGACAAATCCCCAAATGGCAACCACTAACTCAACAAGGGCCTATATTGAGAGGATGGCAAAGGAAAAAAAGGTCTATCAATTGAGACTGACACTCGAAATTGGAAATAAGAAGTTAAAATTAGACGAGTTGGCAGGAATCATCAACTTCTCTGAGTAAGATCTGATTGGAATTCACTAGCCGCATAATGATGCGCTCTTGGTCACAATTTGGATTGCGAATTTCTAAGTGAGACGAGTGTTAATTGATCAAGGAAGTTCTTCTGAAATCATATACATGGATCTCTTTCAGAAGCTTGGCCTAAAAAAAAAGATCTCAAGCCAGCAAATACTCTGTTGGTCAGGTTCGTAGAAAGACAACTATTCCAAAGGGTAAGGTCACTCTTCCCGTTTGGGTTGGACCAATTGGAGTTATGACTGAATTCCTCGTGGTGGACACTGTATGGCGTACAATGCCATCATGGAGTGCACTTGACTGCATGAAATGAAAGCGGTCCCATCGACATATCACCAAGTGCTCAGGTTCCATTCGACCGAGGAGATAGTGAACATTCGTGGAGACCAGGTAAGTTCATAAACTTGCTTATTAGCATTGATAAAAGGAAAAGGAAAAAAGCGAGTCACAAGCTGAAGAAAAGGCAATAAAATTGCAACCAATATTCGATGGAACGATTGTCAAGGACCATGTCACTGACCTTACGGACCAAACTGTCGAAGACTTGTCTAAAGTACCTTTAGACGGGAATAAAGAAAGATACTTTCTCCTGGGTACGTCATTAGAGGTCGGAGAATGCAAGGGGCTTGTCTTGCTCCTGAAAGAGTATGTCGATGTGTTCACATGGACCACGAATGAGATGCTTGGTATTCCCTTAGAAATCGCATGTCACCAATTGAATGTTGATCCAAATATCAAGCCAGTCAAGCAAAAACAAAGAAGATCGGCACCACAACATCAAGAGGCAATAAAAGGAGGAGGTGAAAAGATTGCTAGAATCAAAGATCATTAGAGAGGTTCAGTGCCTGACCTGGCCCTCTATTATGGTAGTTGTCTAGAAGAAGACTGGAAAGTGAAGGGTATGTGTCGACTTTATCTACCTCAACAGGGCATGCCCAAAAGACAGCTTCCCCTGCCAAAGATAAACCAGCTAGTTGATGTAACCGTTGAGCATGAGCGGATGAGCTTTTTAGACACATATAGAGGTTATCACCACATCCCACTTGCCGAGTAGGATCAAGAAAAGACTTCGTTCATAATACCCAAGCAGACATACTGTTACAAGCGCACCAGATCGTTGTGCTGACAGATCAACCATTAAAATCCCTTTTTTGAAAGGTCGACCTATCGAAGTGCATTTCAAAATGGGCAGTTGAGCTGCGAGTATGATATCTAGTTTAAGTCTAGAACCGCGATCAAATGACAGGTTGTTCCCCATTTCATTGTCGAGTTTTCCCCCAAACACTTCAATGAAATTCAAACCCCCGAGTGCAGAATCGAAAGTCGATGTCAGTCAAGTCCCTACGAGTGGTTGGAGTCTGTTCGGGTTGTCGAACCAAAAAGGGCAGCATAAGAATCATATTGAAAATCCCAAAAAGGAGATATATTGGAAAAAGTTGTAAGACTCGGCTTCCAAGCCTTGAACAACAAATCAAAATACGAAGCCCTATTGGCAGGAGTTTGGCTTGCTGTCGACTTGAGGATAATAAGGCTTCAAATTGTTTTTAACTCACAACTGGTGGTGAATCAGATATTAGGAGATTATATGGCACAGAACTTGAGAATGGTGGCTTACCATGCTATGGCAAAGAAGGAGCTAAGTTATATCCCGGAATACTCCATTCAGCAGGTAGGCCAAGCCCAGAATTCCCATGCTGATGTACTGGCCTTCTTAGCCTCGGCCGTTGATGGAAGGAACGAGAGAACTATTGCAATTGAGTTCAAAGTCAAGTCAAGTATTATGGTATCATTATCGAAAGAGGACCTCTCCAGTGATTTACAGCCGAGTTTGATGGATGCAATTATCGCTTATCTAAAAGGTGGGGACTTACCTAAAGATAGGAAACATGCTTATAAGTTGCAACTGAAGGCAGCTAGGTTTTGGCTATCCCTGAAAGGAGAACTTTATCGACGCTCATTTGGTGGACCATATCTGAGATGGGTTCATCTGGGGTTGGTCCAGGATTTTTTATCCAAAATTCACGCTGGCAGCTATGGTGCACAAACTGGCGGAAGTTCACTAGCCCACCGATCCCTTTCCCAAGGGTTCTGGTGGTCATAAATGCAGAAAGACGCTCATCAATTCTTTAGGCGTTGCAAAAAATGCCAGGTATTTTCTCCAATACCCAGAAAGCCTGCCCAAAATTTGATTCCACTTTCTAGTCTATGACCGTTCTCACGATGGGGATTGGATATAGTAAGACCGTTGTCACATCCCTTGGAAACAAGTGATTCCTACTCATGGCGGCTGATTACATCACAAAATGGGTGGAGGTCGAGCCCCTATCCAACATACATGATACTGACACATGGAGGTTCGTATGGAAAAATATTTTCACAAGGTTTGGCATACCCACAACCCTTGTGTCAGACAATGGGACACAATTTGAAAGTGGTCCATTCGGAGCATTTTGCTAGCAATATGGAATTCGAAATCATTACTCCACTCCGGCTTATCCTCAAAGCAACGACCAAGCTTAAATCTCAAACAAAACCATCCTATATAGGATCAAAAAAGATTGGAAAGTGCGAAAGGTAGGTGGGTGGAGGAGTTATCAAGCGTTCTGTGGACGTACCGAACCACACATTGACGTGCAACTAGCAAAACACCATTCACCCTCGCCCATGGAATAGAGGTCGTAATACCATTCAAGGTCCAATTGCCAACCCTATGAGCCAACCTAGTCGCCAGTGGGAGCAATAAAACTACAATTGCTTGGGAATTAGACTTGCTTGAAAAAAGGAGAGAGTTGGCGACAAGACGGATTGCATCATATCAACAACAAATGTCTCGGGCCTATAACAGGAAGGTTAGCCCTCACTCTTTTGTCACTGGCGAACTAGTTCTAAGACGAGTTTTAGGATTGATAAAAAATCCAATCCATGAAAAGTTAGGTGCTAATTGCAAAAGACCATACAAGGTGGTCCGAGTATGAGGAAACGGATCTTACGAGCTTGAAACTTTGGACCATAAAGCAGTGTCATGACAATGTAATTCAACCTGCAAAAGTTCTATTTCTGAAGTACCTTCACAAATATGAACTCCGAAGTGCCTTCGAAAAATAGGGGTGTTCCCATGGGTCGTTTATTCGAAAGCAAGTACCTTGTTGAGAAGTATTTTTCCTGTGCACTTAGAAAAAATTCTGAATTTTTGAATAAAGATTTTCATGAACTTCTAAACATATAGTCCAAGTATGTTAAGCTCGTCCTACTGCTGAGGCAGGAAGGGAAAAATTCTGATAGAAGCTAGAGCTTAAATCTGGCATAGCCACTTGATCAGATCTAGATCCACGGTTAGACATGACGATATAAACCGATTGAGCAATGATCTGAGTCTGATTAGATCAGCGGGTCGGTACGTGTGTACAAACAGATTTAAGAATTCAAGGGGACTGAGTCTTAGTTTCGAAGCAGTAACAAAACAAGCTCTTTGAAGAAATGGCCAAGTAAGGGTTGTTACTTCTTAGAGCAAAATTCATTCTAAGTATCGTGAGGTCCCTACTTTGGGACCAATCTCTTTGAGGAAACGCTGAATGAAGGACATAAATTTGTAGAGAAAAATTTATTCTAAGTATCGTGAGATCCCCACTTTGGAACCAAGCTCTTTGAGGAAATGCCGAATGAGGGCCATAACTTCATAGAGCAAAATTTATTCTAAGTATCATGAGGTCCCTACTTTGGGACCGAGTTCCTTAAAGAAACGTTGAGCAAAGGCCATAACTTTTTAATAGAAAAACTTAATTATATCGTAAGATCCCTACTTTTGGACCAAACTCTTTGAAGAAAGGCCAAGTAAGGACCAAAAAATTCCTGAGAACAAAATGCTTTACATGTGTCGAAAGGTCCCTGTTTTGGAGACCGAGCTTTTTAAATAGAGTTCCTTACCTAATGGCCAAACTACGACCGAACTAACTAAAAATTATTGAGAAAAGAACGAATGCGAAGAAATTAGATAAAAAGTGTCTTCATTATATATTAAAAAAAAATGTCAACTTCAGAATATTTTGCAGAACAGTTGTTGACAGGTCGACTAAGGCTTGGATGAACTTGCAGAGGGATAACGAGTATAAAACTCTAAAGATTGGGGTACATCTGCAATGGATAGTGCAGCATGCCAACCTTTGGCAAAGTATGCCTTTTCCAAGGCAGGTATTTGTGAAGCCAAGTCATTCTATGCTTTCTCCATCCTCTGTTCAAAGGCCAAATCTTCCAGATCTTTAACTTCAGCCTTGAATCGCTCAAACTCCTCCAAACTCTTAGAGTGGTCAAGCTGTGTTTGGTTAAGCTCGACGTTGGCCACATTTTTGGATGCCTTCAAATCTTCTACCTCTGTAGCAAACCTCTTGTTCTCGTCAGTCAGGCTAAGCATCTGAGCCTAAAGAAGCACCATTTCCTTGCAAAGCTTGACATACTCTTCATCGGCAGACTCTTTCTTTGACAAAGCAGACATGCGACCATGAATAGCCTCTTTCATGGTCTTGTCCTTCCTTGCAATCCTCGCCCCAACTTCATGAACCTTCTGAAGTCTCTACAAAGCACAAGGAAAGGCGAAAAAAGTTTTTTTAAAAAAATTAAAGATTTTGTAAAAAGAAGAAAAGGGAGTGAGAAATACAAAAATCATTTGTTGAATAGCTTGACGCGTGATCTCATCGTTTGACAGCGCCTCCTTTGCGTCTAAGTCTCGAGGAAAAATCACACCCCTAGTTATATCCACTGCCACGTTGAAATCTTTGGCATAAGAATCTCTTATAGTGATTTCTCTCCTCTTAGTCTTCAGGATAGGTTTAAAAGGGGGTATAACATGCTTAGAAGGAACAACTTTAGGCTTTGAAGTCTTACGTTTCTTGGAGATAGGATCATCTGGTAGTACGAGGATAGGTTATGGAAGATCAACAGGAGCAAGGACAGGCTCGAAAAGGGTAGGCGGTGGTTCAGATTGGACATGGGATTCAAGGATAGTATCCATCAAGACCTGAGTTGAACCAACCAAAGGGTCCCCTAAATAGGCAATGTTACCAGCCTCGATAGGATCAACTAAAGCAGATTCAATGGGTTTGGCAGGGATTTGCGCTGGCTCAAGTGTCTCGACATAAGAAAGAAACACAAGAAAAAAACACCAGACGAAGCCTTCTTGCAAGAACGTGGGGTTTGGTCCCAAGCAGACTGAATAGCCTGACAATCATGAGCAAGAGTAGCATTAGATCGGAGAAGAACGACGATGAATGACATATAGGTTGGAGTGTACCTGAGCAAAGTATGGGAAACTCGGTAAAAGAGTGAGTCAATGAAGTTCCACACCTTTTTCAACTCCATCTTTACCGACCACTCTGGGATTCTCCGCTTCACAGTTTTACCTGTGTAAAAAGAAAAAGTACTAACATAAGAGAAATATTTTTTTCCTTAAAAACAAGGATGTAATACTATCGATCACCTAGTGTGCCTTCTTCATAAGGACATCGATAAGAAAGAGTGTCACCAGCAGCATACTCTCAGTTGCCAGAAACAAAAACAATGTCATTATCATGACCCTTGTTCGAGTCTAGAGGGTGAGTTACCAGATAACGATCTTTCTTCCTCACTACAAGATAATAATTCTCTCGGCAGGCTTGATAATATAACATAATAGAATCTCCCGGAAACCTACGCTCAAGTTGAGCAGCTTGTTAAGAGCAGCCACACCCATCACAATCCTAAAGAGAATTGGAAAGCAATGGATAGGGCATAGCTTTACTGCAGAAAGCGCCCAAGGGAGAAGGAGATGAAGATGAAAGTGAACCCCACCTTCATTAATAGCGCAATTATAGATAGGAATGCTCTCTCTGGTGCCAATTAGACATTCATCCATCCTTACCACTCGAATATCAATGTCGTCTAGAATTTGGTACTTGGTTTTGAAAGCTAAAATTTTAGAAGATGTAAGAGGAGCCATGATTGAAAAGAAAGGATTTGGCGTAACACAGAAGAAAGTTAGAAGAAGAGCAATTGGAGAGATGAAGAGAATTTGTGCTTAAAAAAAATGACTAAAGACCAAAGGACAAGAAATTAATGCAAAGTACGCTGTCAAAATAAGGCGTGTGTCTCAAGAGTACTTGCAATGATACCCTAGGAGTATGAAACGACTGCCAAACGAGAAATGCATGATACACGTTTCTGGGGTAAGTGAAGAGACATAAAAAATTACGACATGTGCAACGAGCATTTAATGTGCCACATGAGGGTAATAGGGTAAAGCACATGAGAAAACAGTAAATTGATAAGTTAGGCAAAGTGGGGCCAAACTATCGAGGACTCAGTAAGGAGAGCAAGAGCTCGGTCTCAACAGAACCGAGCTCTACATGTAAACAATATCATTTTGTGTGAATGTTGACAATTGAGGTACTGGTGTAGCAGATAAGCATAATCCATGGCTAGGTAAGAGCAAGTCAATTGGGAGAGCGTCTAGAAAGATTTCAACAACTCCCTAACAAAAATCCTAGATTGATGGGAGCTGTGCCACCTTGCATTGTCGATCATGGAAACCCTAACAAAAGGAGACACTATAAAGAGGATCAAGCAGGCACAATAAAAGGTACGTTAAATCCTCCCTACATTTCAATCATTTTTGTTCAATTACTAACTTAAGCATCGGAGTGCCTTCGATAGAAGGATTTCGATCTTGGACAGTTTGCTCGTTTTGCAGAAAAGAAGAGAAGGGATACAAGTTCTAAACCAAACATCTCTTGAGAGAGGTAAACTCACTTTTTGTCTCTTACAATTTTCATTTACAAAAGGAGAGGAAGCCTGAAGATTTTTGGGTGTTGTGAAAAATTTGCCCATTTAATTCAAAGATGGTAGAATTGCATAGAAGGTTTCTTTTCTAAAATTTGTCCATTCAATTCAAATATAGTAGAATATTATAGTAGCTTTCTTTATCGCATTGGCATATATCTTTGATTATTTCCTACCTACGCTGTTAACAATTTTACTAGCAGCTCATTGACAGCGATATGAATGCTTGGTATTTGGATACTTTGTTTTTTTTCCTGTTCAATTTTAAGTTGACGCAGGAAAGGAACAAACTTTGGTGTAGCTTGTGAATAGCTTGTCAATGAAACATGTTTTGATTTGGATTTGATGAAAGTATGAATCGAATAAATTAGATAAGAGGTTTTTTTTACTGATAATTTAAATTTAAGTCCGAATAAATCTTTATATTATATTTTACGGATTCAAATTTAAGTATCCTAAAATTCGATCTAGATTATACGTAGACACAAAGATCTCATTGCATATTAAGTAAGTATTTGGTAAAGTTGGGCTGAAATTCTTATGTAATTTTCTAAAATTTTGCATTAATATTGATGGTGGCAAAACCACATGTATGAACAGAAGGCATGAACGAGATGATCTTACTTAGGACTGAGCTGCTAGGCTCGTGCGTACTGTAGTTAAGGAAAAGATGAAGTCAAAAATTGACACAGCAGAAGTATAGTGGTTCACCGGCTTTAGAGCATAGTTAGTCCACTCTCTAATGGAGACTCTTGCTCCCTTTTCTTTATTGATCTCTCGGGTTGAATTACAGAATAGTATTTCTTTTGTCCCTCCTTTTTTTCCCCAATGGGGGCACTCTTCAGCATATATAGATTGATTCCTCGTTCTAAGGGATCTACACCGAGATCCTTGCCTTGCATCCGTGGGATTTTCCTTGATTTTCGGGAGGTGATCTTGGTTGGTTGAGAGTTTTACGCCTTGATTCTAGCCATCCGTTCTCATTCCGTTTATTTTGGGGATGCTTGTTATCTATCCTGCTGTCCCTATGTCATTCCAGTTGGTTTGTTGTTAGCCTGAGTTTGTACTCTGGTTGTCTGAGCTCTTTATCTTCTCTGTCTGACCTTCTGACCTGTTCCAGAGGTCTGAGCTAAAACTGAAAATTATTTTTGGTATCATCAACTGCCCCCCAACCCTTGGCCAGAGCTGGCTTTGGTAAGGGCTGAGCTAACTTAACCCGAGCTAGACAAGCACGTGTCTGATCTTGGCTTGCACGTGCACCATGTCTCCTGACGGTTCTTGGCAATCATGACTTCCTCGATTCCCGCGCATCTTCAGCTCCTATCTTTTAAGCTTTAAATGTTCGAACGGCTATCAGAACCATCTTTTTCTTGTTCATCTTCTTCCTTTGTTCTTCGATTTCCCCACTTTGTGATTTTAAATTCCCTTGCGACAGTGTAGCCTTCTGATTTTCCTGCTGAAGTTATATCTCCCATGTTAGGTTCAAGAGTTCACAGTGCTTTCTTCCTTCGACTTGGCTCTGGGCTTTTGCTCGCTGCTTTCTCCTAGCTAGGGATGCCTTCTTGCCCCCTTTTCGCCTTTTCTCGTTCTGGATCCCTTGAATTCGAGGTGGTTGTTGTGTTTCTGGGCTTATCAGTTCTTTTACTTCTGGAACCGTGACCTCTGTTTATCTCCCCTTCCCCATTTCGTGGACTGGGGTTCCATTGTACGAATCCTCAGTGTTGGTAGTTATTGTGCCAATCCTGCAGTTATTAGGGAGTATCTGACCAGTGTTTCCCTTCCCTATCGCCTCTATAATCTTCCTTTTTCTTGCCCTCTCATGTCTACCTCTTCTAGAGCTGCACGATCCTCTGCCCCTCCTCCAGTTGGCAGGTCTGCCGAGGAGGATGTCGAATTAAGGGAAGTGGGTGAGGAGATTGACAACTTCCCCGATGTTGTTGCCCTTAACCCTGAAGTCGAAGTGGGAGAGCTCCCCTCATCATCTGCCTCTATGCCTCCCAAGTCTAGCAAAGGCAAGGGGAAGGTCAGTGGGGCTAGACTCTCGGGCGGCTCATCGTATCTAGGAGCCGCTCTTAAGCAAGCTGAGCTCGTAGGACCCAGTAAGGTTGACCCCTCACTCCTTAAGATTTTCAGTACCTGCTACAATTTTCCTCCTAGTGTCCAGCCTTCGCGCCCTGATAGTTCTACTCCTTACGTCATTGCAGTCCACAAAAAGGTCTGCTTCTTTGAGGCTGCCTTTGAAAATGGTCTTTATTTTTCTCTGCATCCTTTTCTGAAAGTTGTTCTTCAGTACTTTAATGTATGTCCCTCTCAGTTTTTTCCTAATTTTTGGGGCGTCCTAGTGGGCCTTTTGGTCCTCTTCAAGGATTTAAAGCTTGGGATCCCTTCTCTCCCCTTATTCTTGAATTTTTTCAACGTCAAGCTGACCTCGTCGGAGGACTTCTTATATGCTTCCAAACAAACCAACGCCAGGCAGCTTATTTTTAATGTTCCCACCTCTCATAAGCACTAGAAAGAGTACTTCTTTTTCGTTGGGGGCACAAACTGGGAGTATGACCCCGCTGATAGGACGGATACCCTTGGCATCCCTAGGGCTTGGTCTTACCCAAAGAACTTGGGTGAGTCACTGCCTGAGCTAATTGGGTTTTGTTCTGAGAATTACAGGTTTTTGAATTTGTTCTGTTTTTGTTACTTTTCAGGTACCAGACTGGAGCTCAGCAAAGAGGACAAGGAGGCGAAGCTGAAACTGTCTGAGTGTGCCCCGAGAAGATATTCTGAGCTCATCCAGTTTCAGGTCCTAGTTGCAAGGGGGCTTAGCCTTCCTAAGGTAACGGTTGAAGCTCCTACTCCAATCTCTGTTGTTATACATGATGACATACCAGGCGACCTTCTTGCTCCTTGGGTTTTTAACATCTCCCTTTCTTCTATCCCTACTCTGGTTAATTGTCATGGTTCAGATCTTCCAGGACCTTCTGCCATGAAGCTGCCTTCTGAGAAGCTTGAAGCTAAGATTGCCAAGCTGGAGAAGGGTGGAAAGGGCAGTAAGAGAAAGGCCGAAGGCAGGTCAGGTGGCATCCCTACCACCAGAGCGAAGGCTCGAAAGCTAGGGGGCCTTCTTCCTCCCTAGCTTTGGCTGTCGACAGCCAAGTCCCACCCCCAAATATTCCACCAGGTGTAGGGGTTTCCTTTTCTCCTACCTCTTCTGAGGTCGAGAGGGCTTGGGAGTTCATTTCTCAGGTTCAGTCTAATACTGTTCTGTTCAGCCCTTCTGGCAAGGTCATTGAACCATCCCTGATGAGGTCTGGGGCCGACAAGGGCAAGGATGTTAAGATGGAAAAGCGAGGAGACTCCTTCTTTGAGAATACTGAGCTCGCTGCCGGGGCCATGACATCCATTCTCTCTGAATCTGATATTAAGAGGGCTTACTCCATGCCTCTTGAAGAAACAATCGCCTCAGCTCTTCAGGGAGCTACTACCGTAAGTCTTTATGCTTAAATGTTCCTTCTTGGCTTTTGCTAGTCCTTAATGCTGATCTTTTGTGCTTATTCTCCTTCCTTAGCTGGCTCTTTATGTAAAGGGTCTGCTGGGTAGGGTCCGCTCTACTGAGGACTCAGTCAAGGCTTTAAAGGCCTACGAGATCAAAGTCGTCGAGCTTTCCTTTGAGAATGAGAATCTCAGGGCTCAGGTACAAAGTCTTCAGGGCGAGGTGGAGAAGCTAGCCTCTGATCTTCATAGCTCCAAAAGAGCTAAGTTCGAGGCTAAGGAGAGAGAGAAGAAGGTTCAAGATGAGCTAAGGATTCAAGGGGATGAGCTGAAACATAAGTTTGAGCTCTGGTCCAAGGCTAATCAAGATGCCTTCGATGCCCGCTGTTCTCTCGACATCTTAAAGCAGGATCATGAAGCCATCTGTGAGGTGAATAGGGCCCTTGATGAGGAGATCAAGCAGAAGGGTGATATGATTGCTGAGTTGGAGGACGATGCCACCACCCAATGGGCTTCTGGGTGGCTTGCTTTTAAGCGCAAAGCTTCCAAGACCTTCCCAGACCTGGACTTCAACTTTTCTATCCCAACTGAAGAGGAATTGGAAGAATCTGGTTCTGATGTCGAGGAAGACTCCTCAGCTCTTCCTGCTGGAGACACAAGCTAGGAGGCGCCCATTCAGCCAGCTGTTCCTCAAGTCGCTTCCTTCTCCGCTGACCTCGTGCAAGAGGCCCTTGCCCGAGATTTACAAACAGATGGAGTGGAAGTTCCTCGGGCCAATATCTCTGAGAATCCAGTTCCTCCAACTTCTGGGACCTTGCCTACTTAGTTGCTGGACTCTGCCCCTTCTACTGGAGCAGTATCTACTGGTTTGCAGGATCTTTTGTCCACCCTTCCCCCAGAAGCTTAGGATTTTGTAATTTTTCTTGAAATCAGTAGTAATTTTTGTTCCTGGAATACACTTTATCACTCGAACTTTGAGCTATTTGCTGAAGTCATGACGCTGATGTCAATATATCTTCTTTTTGAATCTAGACTTGTACATTTTCTTATTCTGCTTGACATGCTCCTTTAGACCTATTATTATATATTCCCCTTGCCCCCTTGCTTTGGGGGGTGCTGAGCTCCCCTTGAAGCAAAACTTATCTGGTTCAAAGTGTGGTCTGCCTTTCAGGCGAGTGCTGAACATACTTTGTTGTTTGAACATACTTGAACGTTATTGAAGATATTAATCATGGCCTTGATGCATCTTTTTCGCCTGTGAGTCCAACGTCCGGACTCTAAGTAATTTTCTTCTTGTGGCCCTGACAACCTTTTTACTGAGCTTATCTCTTCAATCTCTGCATGTGCTTTGCTCTTTCCCTTAACTTGGAGAAGATCTATAAGTTTCTTGGAAACAATCTCACCAAGTTTGAAGAGCTTTGGTAACTCTTAGCTTAGGACTTCCTTGTAGGGGCCGTGTTGAAAGGTGTGAAGTGACCTTGACCTCAAGAGGTCCGACCTGTTTTGCCCAATCGCGTGAGCTTCGTTGGGGATCTGGGGTCTGGAAAGTACTCAAAGAAAGGTTCATGCTGTTGCATCTATGGCCTTCATCAAGGCTCAAAGTTGGAGAATTTTCCCAAGTTAGGTGTTAGAAAAGGGAGCAAGGTTATGCTGGCTATTGCGCCCGGCGCCATGCTAACAAGCACAACGTGCCCCCTTGTCAGCTTGTCATGTGTGTGACCTAGCAAGGATGTAATTGCACAAACCACATCTGCTAGCATTGCTGGTGGTTCTTGCAACTGCTTATGCCCTCTGAGCCTCCTTATTATGGATTTTGGTTTACTCCTCGAATAGGAGCTGCAGCTTATTGTACTGGACTTTCTTTTCTTTGTGTTCCGTCGAAGGTTAGAAGTCAGTCCGAGCTCCTTAGTGCTATTGCGACTAAGTCTGTCCAGCCACAAGATCTCTTATCAGAGAGCTAGGAGATTTATGTATATATCTCTTTTCCTTGTTTTAATTCGTACTCTTTGTATTTTGGATTTAATGATGTTCGAGATGTAACTTCCCGGTTAACGTATGTTGCATGGCCTTTCCCTACTGTTCCCTTTACTTTGAGAAGTACCTTAGACTTTCTAGGAACAAAGTCGCCAAAATTTGCATGCCTGGCTGAATGCGAACGGTTGCATTGTATTTAATGTTCGGCTTCCCAAAATCTCGTTTGTTATTATTAATTAGGGAACCCAAAGAGCCGCCGATTCTGTATTTCCCTCTGCTTTTGGTTCTTTGAATCTTGCGATTGTCTTTATTGTGTCCTTTGGCTTTGTTAGGCTCTATATTTCCTTCTGCGTTTGCCTTTTTTTAATCACTCTTGAAGACTCTTATCTCTGAATTCTTTTCTCGCTCCTCCTTTCGGGTCATCTTTCCATTCATTTCACGGATTCTGATGGCTGCTCCTACTTCATCTCTTTTTGAAGATCGTTCTTCCTTCGAGTTGTACTGAGACTTCCAGTCTCGGTTCTTGATTCCTTCTTCATTTTTCTCTTCTGATTTGGAAAGGATCAAGAAACGATTCTTTCAAGAACTGGAACTGCCTCTCCGAGTTCGTACTCCGGATGAACCTCCTAAATATCTTTCCCGTGGCGAAGTTTACTTTTTTGAAGACGCCTTTGAGATGGGCCTCCGCCTCCCTATTCATCCTTTTGTTGGGTGCATTCTGGCGTACTACGGTCTACCTCCCTCCCGTCTATCTCCTCGAGGATGGACCGTGCTGATTAGCTTCTTTTTGTTCTGGCGCCTTCAGGGCAATGATCAGTTCCCCACTCCCACAGAGTTTCTATATTTCCATGTTCTAGAAGAAGACGATGTTTCCTACTTCAGCTGCTTCTGTTGGAGACGTTATTCTAAGCCCCGGCTGGTGCTTGATATTCCTTCCCCTTCTCAGGGGTGGCTCAGTCGTTTTTTCTTTGCTTCCGGGGAGTCTTGGAGGTCTGTTGAGGACTGTCGACGGGAAAATAGAGTTCCACGCTCTTGGAGAAAATTTGACCACATAAGTAAGGATATCGACCATATTCTTGAATATTTATTTTTATTGCTATGTTCTGACCCTCACTTTATTATGCAGTCGCCCCTGAACTGGATTTGCCGGAGGCTATAAGGATCAAGCAAGTGAAGCGGTCCATTCCTTTGTCCTTTTCAGAACTGATGACGTCTGACAACCTTTTCTTATTCAGTGCCGTGGCAGCTTCTATTGACTTTCATTTTGACTGCAGTTCGCTCGATTTGTCTCCCTCTGAGTCGGAGGAAGAGGAAGGAGTTGAGCCGTCCTCCAGAAGATGCAGGCTAAGTGAATCTCCTTCATCCTTTGATTCTTCTCTCAGCGCAATTTTGCTTTCTTCGGCAGGAACGAAACTTCTCAACTCGCTCTCGAGGGCCGAGAAGGAGAGGGATGAACTGAAGGAAGAGAACGTCCGTCTGAAGGGAGAGCTGGAAGTGTTGAAGAAACGTTTGGGGGATGACTAGAACTTTTAAGAGTCTTCTTTGTGCAACTTCATTTTAGCTGTGGTTTTTGGATGTAATTCGAACAACTTTTCTTTTCGTTATTTTTCTGGATACTTCATGGCATGCATAGTTTGAACTGTTTTTTTTAGCTTTCTTGATCTGAGTAGTGAATTGTGTTTCCCAAGGTCTGGGGCCTCCATTGGGACTTCCACAATCTTGCCTCTATTCTTATGAACTTGATAATTTGTTACGAGCTGTTGGGCTCATCTTTGTTTTTACGAACTGAGTAGTTCGTCATTAGCTGTGTAGCCCTCCATTTTCTCGAATTGAATAGTTCATCGCAAGCTTCGGAGCTCTTTATTTTTACGAACTGAATAGCTCATCGCGAGCTTCGGAGCTCTTTATTTTTATGAACTGAATAGCTCATCGCAAGCTGCGTAGCTCATTATTTTTATGAACTGAATAGTTCATCGCGAGCTTCAGAGCTCTTTATTTTTATGAACTGAATAGTTCATCGCAAGCTTCGGAGCTCTTTATTTTTACGAACTGAATAGCTCATCGCGAGCTTCAGAGCTCTTTATTTTTACGAACTGAATAGCTCATCGCGAGCTACGTAGCTCATTATTTTTATGAACTGAATAGTTCATCGCGAGCTTCAG
>JAHQCQ010031144.1:42498-60195 GCA_023539305.1 Ilex asprella | reverse complement strand
ATAAGGAAGGCATCAAGAGGAGGGCGTCAAGAGGACAACACCCAAGAGCCCAAAGGCCCTTGGGCGCCGCCCAAGCTGGCACCCTTGGGCGTTGCCCATGGCAGCCCCTTGGGCGCCGCCTGGGCTGGGCCCTTGGGCGCCGACTTGGGCTGGCACCCCTTCGGGCGTCTCCTCCTCTTCCTTCCTTCGGCCTCCTCACTCAAATTCAAGACGACTAAGTCCACTCCAATGCAAGTCCGAGCTTAAGACGACGGTCGAGTCTAATACCAGTTGGGAGTCGGCCTCTGATTGAATAGGAGCACGAGGGAGAGAAAGACGGATTACGAAGATCTCCTACCATAATCATACCTACCAAATTGGTTGGAGACTTCTTCCTCACGACACCGCCTCACCGCCTTAAAACCTAGCCTATATAATGTAAGCCCCTCTCCACATGAAGGGGCATGATCTTGATCCCTACACACACACTACGCCACCAAATCCCTCACACATACACTGCTCTCCCTCTCTCTAAGCACTGTAAACTCTCCGGAGTATCTTGATACATCAATAAAGATCGCCGGCCACTGTTGTCATTCAAGAAAGTGGACGTAGGTCATCTGAGATCGAACTATTGTAAACTCCAATGTTGACTCTTTATTTTTTGTTATCTATTAATTGCTTGGTAATTGCTCTTTGATTGCAACCGTACGAATACTTGACTGTTGATCTTGCATGAAGGCAATTTTGTGCATCATCAGAGGGCAATAGGTGGTAAGTTTTGACATCGAAGCACAATTAAGTTATAATCTCAACTGTAGATATGATAATTTTATCTCAGTTATAAAATGACCTCATATGGTTTTAACCTCATCTCTAAAGGTGGTTATTTGATAAAATAAGGTGGTTATTAAATAAAATTTATTTGATAGAATTAGAAGTTAAAGTGATGAAATATAGTATTAAATTGTTGAAATCAGAATATAATTTCATGACATCGAAGCACAATTAAGTGTTAATGTAACAAAATTAAATATTAATTTTTAATTTGATAGTATTAGACAATATACAAAATAGTTACACTTTAAATAAGATAAAATTAAATATAAATTTAGAAAATCTAATTTTATTTTGGTGAAATTGGAGGTCAATTTGGTGTGAATGAAATTTAATATTGAATTTATAGACTCACATGTTAACTTGATGAAATTGAAGGTGAATTCAGTCTTAATTTGATTAAATTAAATTTAAATTGATGTAATTGAATGTTGAATTGATACAATTGAATCTTAATAAATAAAATTGAATGTTTATTTGGTGTTAATTTAATGAATTTTAAATTTATAATTTTGAATATTAATTTAATAAAATTGAAGGTCAATTTAATGTTATTTTGATGAATTGAATGTTAATCAGATGAAATTGAAAGTTAATTTCATAAAATTACAAGTCAAGTTGGTGTTAATTTGATTTAACTAAATATAAGATTAGGACCAGTTCAAAAAAATAAGGATTGGCTAGTCATGTGATCTATCTAATTGGAACATCCAGAAATTTGGTTTTGAAGAATTATTGGACCATCAAATGAATTAAGATAGATCCCATATAGCCATGATCTATCTTTGTTGAGTGGAATCCCAAACAAAATGTGTCATAGAATATTTGAATCCATCATTGGCATTGGAATTGATCCAGATAATAATGATCGATCATGACTATTGAGGTGAAGTTACACCCTTTAATGTAAGGTTATTACTTATAAAGACAAAGTTATAACCTCTTAAGGTAAGGTTAAAACATTTTAAGGTAAAGTTACTACCTTCAGAAGTAAAGTTACAACCATTTATGATTAAGTTGCAGCATGTAAAATTAAAGTTACCACCTTTAGATGTGAGGTTATAACCACTTGAGGGAATGTTACAATCTTTTAAGATAAAACTACTACATTTAGAGGTGAATGTACAACAATTTGAGATTAAATAATAACTTGTAAAGATAAAGTTATCACCTTTAGAGGTGAAGTGAGGTTACAAACTCTTTAGGTGAAGTTACAACCGTTTAAAGTAAAGTTACCATCTTTGAAGGTGAGGTTATAATCATTTGAGGCTAAGTTATAGCCTATAGACATACAATGAGCAACGTTAGAGGTTAGGTTACAACCTCTTGAAATAAGATTAAAATTATTTATGATAAAATTACTACATTTGATGAGAGTTTGCAACCATTTAAGGTTAGGTTACAAGCAGTAGAGATGTTTTGAGAATATGTTATTTGGTGAAATTCCTAAAAACACTTGGTATTTGTGTGATGCTGGAATTCCTCCACATGCAAGGCAACTCTGTCCAAGAGTCTATGCCTTCGACATTAAGTTTCTTGAAAGGTATTAAAAAATTAGATTTTTCACGTAACAATTTGTCAGGCAAAAATCTCGAGTATCTGGAAGGCTTTCAAATGAAGAATTAAACCTATCCTTTAATTATTTTGATGGTGTGGTACCAATCAAAGACATCTTCAAGAATCTAAGTGCAACTTAGTTTATGGGGCATCGTAAGTTGTGTGGCGGTGTCCTTAAATTGAAATTGCCTAAATGTTGCTTCAAAGAATCGAAGAAAATTAGGCCAACTTTTGTCGGTGGATTATTGGTTCCTTTATCTTGTGGGCTTTTGGGAGTAATTTTGGCACTGTGTATTTTATATCGTTATTGATTTAGGAAGTCAAGAACAGAGACATCTTCTAGTCTACAAGATAATTTAGTTTTGAAAGTTTCTTATCAGAGTCTCCATAAAAGATACTAATGTGTTTTCTTTAGACAATTTAATGGGTATGGGAAGTTTTGGTTCTGTGTATAAAGGAGTTTTTGATCAGGATGATATTGTTGTTGCGGTGAAGGTACTTAACCTTTCGAGTCAAGGGGCTTTCAAGAGTTTTCTTACTGAATGTGAGGCCTTGAAGAACATTAGGCATCGAAATCTTGTTAAGGTAGTCACTGCTTGTTTAGGTGTTGATTATCAAGTGAATGATTTTAAGGCATTGGTTTATTAGTTGATGGCTAATGGGAATTTAGAAGAGTGGTTGCGTCCAATTCTAGGAGAATATGAGGTGAAAGAGAAGCCTAAAAAGTTAAATCTCTTTCAAAGATTAAATATTTCCATAGATGTTGCTCGTGCCCTAAATTATCTTCGTCATCACTGCCACACTCAAGTAATTCATTGTGATTTGAAGCCAAGCAACATTCTTCTGAATAATGAGATGACTGCACATGTTGGTGACTTTGGGTTAGCACGATTTCTTCCAAATGTCAACTCTGCACATAGTTCTATTTGACTAAGAGGATCCATTGGTTATTCAGCACCAGGTAAATATCTTCCTTCGTTGTTTTAATTCATCTTGAAAACAACCAACCCTTGTCCCCCAATTATGCTCAACTCTTGTTTTATAATTTAAATAATTCATTGGCTAATCTTCTACAGTGGCATGGTTGTTAAGATTAGTTGCAGCCCATCTTGGAAAGATGGGATTGAACGTTCGATAGTGGAGTATATAGCATTTAACCCCATGACCACTCATTTGGAATTTGATTTAGATCATTTTTCAATCCATCCAAATCAAAATTTGGTTTAATTAGTTGATGGAAAATTAGTTTTTTTTTGTGTTAATTGTAAATTACACTCTGAAAGATTGTTAAAATCTCAATTCACATCCTCAAAGATAAAAAAATCTCAATTTACTCTCTCAAAGATAGAAATTTGCATCAATGCACACCTGAAACTAACAACCGTCAGCTTACCGTCTAAAACTAATGGATAAATTACACCTAGATCCCCTCATGTTTATCACTTAATCATTTAAACCCCATCACATTTAGAATATTATTCCAACACCTCCCGACGTTTGTGCACGTGTAACACATAACCTTTTGTCGTTGATATCTGTGAATATAACTGTTAAAAAATATGATTTTATCCTAATAAAAAATTATAATTTCATAGTACCATTTATTTTGTGGGTCTGTTATACTCTAAAGTTAAAAAACAAGCTTACCATTTGAATGCCCAATATAATGCAGATATTTATATAATATTTTTTATATCCAATGCAATACATCACTTAAATAGAATTATTTGAATGCCCAATTGGGGGAACATTTTTAGTCATATTTGCATTCTCATGAGATGTAGGTGTAATATTTTAAATGTGAGGGGTCAAGGTGATTAAGTGACAAACATGAGGGGGTTTAGGTGTAACTGATCCATTTAGTTTTAGACAGCAAACTAACGGTTATTAGCTTAAGATGTGCATTGATACAAATGTATATCCTTGAGAGTGCAAATTGAGATTTTTTATCTTTGAGGGTGCAAATTAAAATTCGAACGATCTTTCAACGTACAAATTGAGATTAAGCCTTGAATATTTGATGTATCTTATTTTTCTATTTCAAATTCAAATCTATTAAAAAATCAAATATCTGATCAAGTAATAACTATATTAATTCTAAATTTTAGAAAATTACATAAGAATTTTAGCCCAACTTTACCAAATACTTACTTAATATGCAATGAGATCTTTGTGTCTACGTATAATCCAGATCGAATTTTAGGATACTTAAATTTGAATCCGTAAAATATAATATAAATATTTATTCGGACTTAAATTTAAATTATCAGTCAAAAAAAAAACTCTTATCTAATTTATTCGATTCATACTTTCATCAAATCCAAATCAAAACATGTTTCATTGACAAGGTATTCACAAGCTACACCAAAGTTTGTTCCTTTCCTATGTCAACTTAAAATTGAACAGGAAAAAAAACAAAGTATCCAAATACCAAGCATTCATATCGCTGTCAACGAGCTGCTAGTAAAATTGTTAACAGCGTAGGTAGGAAATAATCAAAGATATATGCCTATGCCACAAAGAAAGCTGCTATAATATTCTACTATTTTTGAATTGAATGGACAAATTTTAGAAAAGAAACCTTCTATGCAATTCTACTATCTTTGAATTAAATGGGCAAATTTTTCACAACAACCACAAATCTTCAGGCTTCCTCTCCTTTTGTAAATGAAAATTGTAAGAGACAAAAAGTGAGTTTACCTCTCTCAAGAGATGTTTGGTTTAGAACTTGTATCCCTTCTCTTCTTTCATGCAAAACGAGCAAACTGTCGAAGTGCTTCTATCGAAGACACTCCGATGCTTAAGTTATTAATTGAACACAAATGATTGAAATGTAGGGAGGATTCAACGTACCTTTTACTGTGCCTACTTGATCCTCTTTATAGTGTCTCCTTTTGTTAGGGTTTCCATGATCGACGATGCAAGGTGGCACACCTCCCATCAATCTAAGATATTTGTTAGGGAGTTGCTGAAATCTCTCTAGACACTCTCCCAATTGACTTGCTCTTACCTAGCCATGGATTATGCTTATCTACTACACCAGTACCTCAATTATCAACATTCACTCAAAATGATATTGTTTACATGTAGAGCTCGGTTCTGTTGAGACCGAGATCTTGCTCTCCTTACGGAGTCCTCGATAGTTTAGACGGCGTACTTTGCATACTATTTTGACGGCGTACTTTGCATTAATTTCTTGTCCTTTGGTCTTCAGTCATTCTTTTTAAGCGCAAATTCTCTTCATCTCTCCAATTGCTCTTCTTCTAACTTTCTTCTGTGTTACCCTAAATCCTTTCTTTTCTATCATGGCTCTTTTTACATCTTCTAAAATTTTAGCTTTCAAACCCAAGTACCAAATTCTAGATGACATTGATATTCGAGTGGTAACGATGGATGAACGTCTAATTGGCACCAAAGAGAGCATTCCTATCTAGACCTGTGTTATTACTGAAGGTGGGGTTCACTTTCCTCTTCATCTCCTTCTCCCTTGAGTGCTTTCTGCACTGAAGCTATGCCCCATCCATTGCTGTCCAATTCTCTTTAGGATTGTGATGGGTGTGGCTGCTCTTAACAAGTTGTTGAACTTGAACCTAGGTTTTCGAGAGATTTTATTCTATTATATTATCAAGTCTGCCAAGAGAATTATTATCTTGTAGTAAGGAAGAAAGATCATTGTCTGGTAACTCACCCTCTAGACTCGAACAAGGGCCATGATAATGACATTGTTTTTGTTTCTAGCAACTAAGAGTATGCGACACTCTTTCTTATCGATGTCCTTATGAAGAAGGCACACTAGGTGATCGATAGTATTACTTCCTTGTCTTTAAGGAAAAAAATATTTCTCTTATGATATTACTTTTTCTTTTTACACAGGAGAAACTGTGAAAGGGAGAATCCCAGCGTGGTCGGTAAAGATGGAGGAGTTGAAGAAGGTGTGGAACTTCAATGACTCACTCTTTTACGGAGTTGCCCATACTCTACTCGGGTACACTCCGACCTACATGTCATTCGTTGCCGTTCCTCTCTGATCTAATGCCACTCTTGCTCATGATTGCTAGTCTATTCAGTCTGCTTGGGACCAAACCCCACTTTCTTGCAAGAAGGCTTCATTTGGTGTTTTTTTCTTGTGTTTCTTTCTTCTGTCGAGACACTTGAGCCAACGCAAATCCTTGCCAAACCCATTGAATCTGCTTTAGTTGACCCTATCAAGGCTGGTAACGCTGTCTATTTAGGGGAACCTTTGGTTGGTTCAACTCAGGTCTTGATGGATACTATCCTTGAATCCCCTGTCCAATATAAACCACCGCCTGCTCTTTTCGAGCCTGTCCTTGCTCCTGTTGTTCTTCTATAACCTATACTCGTACTACCAAATGATCCTATATCCAAGAAACGTAAGACTTCAAAGCCTGAAGTTGTTCCTTCTAAGCATGTTATACCCCCTTTTTAAACCTATCCTGAAGGTTTAGAGGAGAGAAATCACTATAAGAGATTCTTTTGCCAAATATTTCAACGTGGCAGTGGATATAGCTAGGGGTGTGATTTTTCCTCGAGACTTAGCCGCAAAGGAGGCGCTGTCAGACGACAAGATCTTGCGACAAGCTATTCAACAAATGATTTTGGTATTTTTCACTTCCTTTTCTTCTTTTTACAAAGTCTTTAATTTTTTTAAAAAAACTTTTTTCGCCTTTCCTTGTGCTTTGTAGGGACTTCAGAAGGTTCATGAAGTTGGGGCGAGGATCGAAAGGAAAGACAAGGCCATGAAAGAGGCTATTCATGGTCGCATGTCTGCTTTGACAAAGAAAGAGTCTGTCGATGATGAGTATGTCAAGCTTTGCAAGGAAATGTTGGTTTTTCAGGCTCAGATGCTTAGCCTAAATGATGAGAACAAAAGGTTTGCTACAGAGGTAGAAGATTAATTTGAAGGCATCCAAAAATGTGGTCAATGTAGAGCTTACCCAAACACAGCTTGACCACTCTAACCGTTTGGAGGAGTTTGAGCTATTCAAGGCTGAAGCTAAAGATCTAGAAGATTTGGCCTTTGAACAGGGGGTGGAGAAAGCATAGAATGACTTGGCTTCACAAATACCTGCCTTGGAAAAGGCATACTTTGCTAAAGGTTGGCATGCTACACTATCCATTGCAGATGCACTCCAATCTTTAGAGTTTTATACTCGTTATCCCTCTGCAAGTTCATCCAAGCCTTAGTCGACCTATCAACAACTATTCTACAAAACATTTTGAAGTTGACATTGTTTTTGGAATATATAATGAAGACACTTTTTATCTAATTTCTTCGCATTCGTTCTTTTCTCAATAATTTTTAGTTAGTTCGGTCGTAGTTTGGCCATTAGGTAAGGACCTATATTTAAAAAGCTCGGTCCCCAAAACAGGGACCTTTCGACACATGTAAAGCATTTTGTTCTCAAGAATTTTTTGGTCCTTACTTGGCCTTTCTTCAAAGAGTTCGGTCCAAAAGTCGGGATCTTACGATATAATTAAGTTTTGCTATTAAAAAGTTATGGCCTTTGCTTAACGTTTCTTCAAGGAACTCAGTCCCAAAGTAGGGACCTCATGATACTTAGAATAAATTTTGCTCCATGAAGTTATGGTCCTTATTCGGCCTTTCCTCAAAGAGCTCGGTCCCAAAGTAGGGATCTCATGATACTTAGAATAAATTTTTCTCTACAAAGTTTTGGCCTTCATTCAGCTTTTCCTCAAAGAGATTGGTCCCAAAGTAGGGACCTCACGATACTTAGAATGAATTTTGCTCTAAGAAGTAACAACCCTTACTTGGCCATTTCTTCAAAGAGCTTGTTTTGTTACTGCTTCAAAACTAAGACTCAATCCCCTTGAATCCTTAAATTTTTTTATACATACGTACCGACCCGCTGATCTAATCAGACTCAGATCATTGCTGAATCGGTTAACATCGTCATGCCTAATCGTGGATCTGGATCTAATCAGGTGGCTATGCCAGATTTAAGCTCTAGCTTCTATCATAATTTTTCCCTTCCTGCCTTAGCAATAGAATGAGCTTAACATACTTGGACTATATGTTTAGAAGTTTATTAAAATCTTTATTCAAAAATTCAAAAATTTTTCTAAGTGCACAGGAAAAATACTTCTCAACAAGGTACTTGTTTTCGAGATTAACGACCCATGGGGGCACCCCTATTTTTCAAAGGCACTTCGGAGTTCATATTTGTGAAGGTACTTCAGAAATAGAACTTTTGCAGGTTGAATTACATGGTCACGACATTGTTTTATGGTCCAAAGTTTCAAGCTCGTAAGATCCGTTTCCTCATACTCGGACCACCTTGTATGGTCTTTCCCAATTAGCACCTAACTTTTTGTGTGTTAGATTTTTTATCAATCCTAAAACTCGTCTTAGAGCTAGTTCTCCAGTGACAAAAGAGTGAGGGCTAACCTTACTATTATAGGCCCGAGACATTTGCTGTTGATATGATGTAATCCGTCTTGTCGCCAACTCTCTCCTTTCTTCAAGCAAGTCTAATTCCTGAGTAATTGCAGTGTTAATGCCCCCATTGGCGACTAGGTTGGCTCATAGGGTCGACAACCTAAACCTTGAATGGCATTACGACCTCTATTCCATATGCGAGGGTGAATGGTGTTTTGCTAGTTGCACGTTAAGGCGTGGTTTGGTACGTCCACAAAATGCTTGATAACTCCTCCACCCCCTACCTTTCGCACTTTTCAATCTTTTCTGATCCTATCTAGGATGGTTTTGTTTGAGATTTAAGCTTGGTCGTTGCTCTGAGGATAAGCCGGAGTGGAGTAATGATTTCGAATTCCATATTGCTGGCAAAAGGCTTCGAATGGACCACTTTCAAATTGTGTCCCATTGTCTGACACAAGGGCGGTGGGTATGCCAAACCTTGTGAAAATATTTTTCCATACGAACCTCCACGTGTCAGTATCATGAATGTTGGATAAGGGCTCGACCTCCACCCATTTTGCGAAGTAATCAGCCGCCATGAGTAGGAATCGCTTGTTTCCAGGGGCCGCAACAATGGTCTTACTATATCCAATCCCTATTGTGAGAATGGTCATAGAATAGAAAGTGGAATCAAATTCTGGGCAGGCTTTCTGGGTATTAGAGAAAATACCTGGCATTTTTCTCAATGACTAAAGAATTGATGAGCGTCTTTCTGCATATATGACTACCAAAATCCTTGGGAAAGGGCTCGGTGGGCTAATGACCTTCCGCCGGTTTGTGCACCATAGCTGCCAATGTGTATTTTGGATAAAAAATTCTGGACCAGCCCCAGATGAACCCATCTTAGATATGGTCCACCAAATGAGCATCAATAAAGTTCTCCTTTTGGGGATAGCCAATACCTACCCGCCTTCAATCACAACTTATGATCATGTTTCCTATCTTTAGGTAAGTCCCCACCTTTTAGATTAGTGATAATTGCATCCATCCAACTCGGTTGTAAATCACTGGAGAGGTCCTCTTTCAATAATGACACCGTAATACTTGACTTGGCTTTGAACTCAACTGCAATAGTTCTCTCGTTCCTTCCATCAACGGCCGAGGCTAAGAAGGCCAGTGCATCAGCGTGGGAATTCTGGGCTTGGCCTACTTGCTGAATGGAGTATTTAGGGATATAACTTATCTCTTTTTTTGCCATAGCATGGTAAGCCACCATTCTCAAGTTATGTGTCATATAATCTCTTAATATCTGATTCACCACCAGCTGTGAGTTAAAAAAAAATTGAAGCCTTATTATCCGGCAAGCCTAACTCCTACCAATAGGGCTTCGTATTTTGCTTCGTTGTTCGAGGCTTGGAAGCCGAGTCTTACGACTTTTTTCAATATATCTTCGTTCGGGATTTTGAATATGATTCTTATGTTGCCCTTTTTGGTTCGACGACCCGAACATGTTCCAACTGCTCGTAGGGACTTAACTAACATCGAATTTCAATTCTGCACTCGGGGGTTTGAATTTCATTGAAGTTTTTGGGGGGAAACTCGACAATGAAATGGGGAACAACCTGTCCTTTGATCGCAGTTCTAGGCTTAAACTAGATATCATACTCGCAGCTCAACTGCCCATTTTGAAATGCGCTCAAATAAGTTGGCCTTTCAAAAAAAGACTCGAATGATTACTCCTCATTAGAGCTACACTAACAGAGTGCTCTAACACAGTTAACTAAAGTAGGAGACATTCTTGGGGCAAAGTTACTATTAAAATAGGCAGGGATGCCAGGTAGGTATTAAATTTAACAAAGGCTTCTTCACATTCTTGATTCCAGACTGTGCCTCCTTTTCCCTTAATGGATTGGAAGAATGGCTTGCACTTGTCTGATGCTCAGAATATGAATCTGTCCAGCACAAATGCCACTCCAGTTAGCCTCTGGATTTCCTTGACAGTTTTTGGTGATTGTAATTCTTCCAACACCTTTACATGATCTGGATTCACCTCCACTCCTCTATGGGTCACCAAAAAGCAGAGGAACATTCCAGAGCCAACCCAAATGCACATTTTGATGCATTGAGTTTCATTTGGTATTTTCGTAGGACATCAAATGTCTTTCTTAAATTGGAGAGATAGTCGCCAAAATTTTGACTCTTCACCACCATATTATCAATATAGACTTCCATAGTGTCATCTATCATGTGCGAGAACATTTTAGTCACCAGTCTCTGATAGGTTGCACCTGCATTTTTTATTCCAAAAGGCATTACCTTGTAATAGTATGTCTGCTTGGGTGTTATGAACAAAGTCTTTTCTTGATCCTACTCGGCAAGTGGGATGTGGTGATAACCTCTATATGTGTCTAAAAAGCTCATCTGCTCATGCTTGGCGGTTGCATCAACTAGCTGGTTTATCTTTGGCAAGGGAAGCTGTCTTTTGGGCATGCCTTGTTGAGGTTGATAAAGTCGACACATACCCTCCACTTTCCAGGCTTCTTTTGGACAACTACCATAATAGAAGGCCAGGTCAGGCACTGAACCTCTCTAATGATCTTTGATTCTAGCAATCTTTTCACCTCCTCCTTTTATTGCCTCTTGATGTTGTGGTGTCGATCTTCTTTGTTTCTGCTTTATTGACTTGATATTTGGATCAACATTCAATTAGTGACGTGCGATTTCTAAGGGAATACCAAGCATCTCATTCGTGGTCTATGTGAACACATCAACATACTCTTTCAGGAGCAAGACAAACCCCTTGTATTCTCCGACCTCTAATGACGTACCCAAGAGAAAGTTTTTTTTTTATTCCCGTCTAAAGGTACTTTAGACAAGTCTTCGACAGTTCGGTCCGTAGGGTCGGTGACATGGTCCTCGACAATCGTTCCATCGAATATTGGTTGCTATTTTATTGCCCTTTCTTCAGCTTGTGACTCACTTTTTTCCTTTCCTTTTATCAATGCTAATAAGGAAGTTCGTGAACTTACCTGGTCCCCACGAATGTTCACTATCTCTTCGGTCAAATGGAACCTAATCAATTGGTGATAGGTTGATGGGACCGCTTTCATTTCATGTAGTCAAATGCACTCCATGATGGCATTGTATGCTGATGCAGTGTCCACCACGAGGAATTCAGTCATAACTCCAATTGGTCCAACCCTTACCTTTTGGAATCATTGTCTTTCTGCGAACCTAACCAACAGAGTATTTGCTGGCTTGAGATCTTTCTTTTTTAGGCTAAGCTTCTAAAAGAGATCCATGTATATGATTTCAGAAGAACTCCCTTGATCAATTAACACTCATCTCACATCGAAATTCGCAATCCAAATTGTGACCAAGAGCGTGTCATTATGCGGCTAGTGAATTTCAATCAGATCTTGCTCAGAGAAGTTGATGATTCCTGCCAACTTGTCTAAGTTTAACTTCTTATTTTCGATTTCGAGTGTCAGTCTCAATTGATAGACCTTTCTTTCCGTTGCCATCCTCTCAATATAGGCCCTTGCTGAGTTATTGGTTGCCATTTGGGGATTTTTCACTGCATGGATCATGTCAATGACACCGACTGCTGTAGTTCGGTCCCCTTGGAGTTCGACTCCTCTTTCGGCACTCCTGTTTTTGCCGCTTTCCAAAAACTAGGAGAGGTGCCCAGTCTGAACCAAATCTTTTAGGTGCTGCTTTAATGAACAGCAATTTTTGATCATGTGTCCCACGTCCCTGTGGTACGATCATCTGAAATTTGGATTTCTTTTTGACGGGTCACTTGTCAGTTTATTTGGTCATTTAAAGTATGGCTTCCCCATAATCTGAGTCAGTATCCTATAAATGAGTTCCTTGAATACCGTATTTATTCTGAAGAATGGAGATTTAGAGGGGAATACTTCCTTTTCCTTCTTCTTTACGGTGCCTCTCTTTTGTTCGACTAGTTTTTCTTTGCCATACAACTTTCTGCCAAACTGCTCTCTCCCTGTGTCTCTCCCAAGACCGTCATCTACTTTAGCATATTTCTCGACTCGACCCATCATCTCTTCCATATCCAAGGCTGGCCTCCTTGTAAGGGATTGGTACAATGGGTTATCATTTGGTAATCCAATTTTGAATGATGTCACAACAATCTATGGGTTACAAAGCTCTATCTCGTTCATCATTTCCCAATAATGATGAATGTAGGGTCTCACCATTCTTATTTTTCAACATTTGTAATGTTCCAACGTCTTTGGGCTGGCGACTACTAGTGATGAACCGAGCAGTGAATTGTTCGGCAAGCTACCCCCAACTGTCTACCTAGTTTTCAGGTAGGCTTTTGAACCATTTCATGGCAGACACCCCCAGGCTACTAGGAAAAATGGTGCAAAGTAACGGCTCATTTTTTTGGTGGATCGTCATAGTTGTCTATATTGACGAATAGGCGAGGTCGGATCTGTCTTGCCACCGTATAACCTGAAATTCGGGACTATGAATTTGCTCGGGATTCTATTTCGCTCGATTGACATGGTATTCGTTGGAGAGTTGCTGAAATCTCTCCAGATACACTCCCAATTGACTTGCTCTTACTGAGCCGTGGATTATGCGTATCTGTTACACCAGTATCTCAATTATCGGCATTCACTCAAAATGATATTGTTTATATGTAGAGGTCCGTTCTGTTGGGACCAAGCTCTTGCTCTCCTTACTGAGTCCTCAATAGTTCGGCCCCACTTTGCCTAACTTATCAATTTACTATTTCCTCACATGCTTTACCTTGTTACCCTCACGTGAGCACATTAATTGCTCCTTACACGTGTCGTAATTTTTGATGCCCCTTCGAAAATATTTGTTTTACATCAAATAGGTTGAGTAACTCCCGATATAATAGTTAAAGTAAGACGTTTAGGTGGATTGACTCATTAAGTTCCCATTAAAATAAAATCCATACAAAGAAAAACACCCATAATTCGTTTTTTATATGAAAAATGTTGTAGATGTAACAAGTGATGATGCAGTTGATGAATTCTACCAAAGAGACCTAAATTTTGCAGATGATAGTTGGTTATAGTAGGTAGGATTAGCATTTTCTGTATTTCTCCCGATTATAAGTTCATTACATTTTCAAATCCCTTAAAAATTCTTTCCTTAACATGGTCATATAGCTGTGTTTTGATTGCTTTTTTTTTGTTGGGGGGGGGCAATTACATTTTACACCCTTAAAGTATCAACCTAATTCTTATTTGGAATCAAGTCCTTAGAATTTAATTTAGTTTCAATTTAGTCCTTATATCAAAATTCACTAATTTATATGACAAAATGGTCTTGTGATCAATACATGACTGGGATAAATGAATATATTTATCTAGTGAAAAATCCATTACTTGTTGACTAGAAAACCTTACTTTATTGAATCTGATGTTAAGAAGGGGAAAAAAAAAAGATAATAACCCCCAAAAAAACTATGGAGTGAGAATTTGAGAAATATTATGAAACAAACAGAGAAACACAAATGTATTTGAAAGAGATATTTTTTGTTAGACAAATATATTTTTATAGATAAATCCTATGACGTCTTTCTAAATGAATGACTAAATTGAAACTCGATTAATAATTTAAAGATGTAATTATATGAATTAAAACTTAAGGGGTCAAATAAAAATTATGTATATACTTTAAGGGTATAAATTATAAATTAATTTAAGGCCATATCGATAAATAACTAATCTAGGAAAAGACAACTAGATAGCAATAATTAGGGTATTAAGATATTTAAAATATATCCAAACCTATGGTTTGCATTTCCCAAAATACCCTGTTGTGCTCAAAGGATATACTAATGCCAATTGAATATCCAATATTCAATTACTGCATTGTTATTTTTATTTGGGTCAAGTGCAAAACACAAAGTTGTGTTCGTTAGAGTTTTAAAAATTGAATTGTTGCATCTTCAAGAACGAAATCTATTTTATCTTGGAAGATAGTTACTTATGAACTTCAAGCACCGAGAGGGAGCAAATTTGTCTTAAGAAAACTGTGCATCACATGGCTCAGATTATTTTTGGTTTTTTGGATTCTATTTTCTATTATTATTGTTTTGCGTTATTGTAATTGCCTCACTGTAATTGCCTTATTTCAGTTTTTGTTCTTACATTTTATTTTACTTATTAAATTGTATGTAACAACATACTTAGCAGATTTAGAATTTACTACAATAATTAGTTCCTTAATTCTAATTATACATATATTTTGGATAATATTTATATTGAAGTCTTTAACCAAAATAAATTAAAGGGTGCAGAAATTTATGCAAAAAGGAACTGTTAGAGGGTAGATGTAGTTTAAGTATTCAATTAAATAATCGGGTTTTTCACACTTTGCAACCTGAAAGATTTTTTATATTTCTTACTTTGAACTATCAAAGATTAAATTTCTCATATTGTACCATTAATGTATCAAAAGTGTTGCAATGTGTCATTTTAATTAATTCCGTTATTTTTATGTCAAATGTCAATCCATTAACACAGACCAAAAAACTAATAAAAATTAACATACGAGCCAAATTACAGTATTTTTTATACATTGACAGTGCAATGTGAAATTTTTTATCTTTGAGGTAATAAAGAAAAATTTTAAAATTTTTTAGGGTATAAGGTACAATTCGCCCTAAATCGTCATTGTTGTGTCATAGGTGCTTCTAGTTGGGGTAACTGGTTAGTCGAATTATTACATACATCTCTTTTACAAAGATCACCTAGGTTTTTTTTTTTTTTTGGGGTTACAATAATATATGCCTTTTTTGGTAGGTTACAATAGCATATGTTATCTAACAAAATTCCAAACAAATATACATCAAACTGGTTTCATGTGTTTATGTGCGAAAGCTTCTCATTAGCCTCAAAAAACAGGTAAAATAAAAGAAATTCATGAATTATTGAAGATCGACGTGTGATTAAGAATTTTAGGGGATAAAAACTATTTCCGTTGATTGAAAATCGATAAATGTTTCTAAAACACAAAAACACTTGATTATGAAATAAAACAATTTCCTCCAACTTTTTATATTTGTTTCCATAGACGTACAATGCTTCCATACGCTTTACTTTTTTTTTTCTAATAGTGTACTTGTAATTAGTTCAAGTCAAAATTCAAATTTCTATTTTGATTTGAGTCAACCAAACGTAAGTTTAGTTGAAATGTTAGGGTCAGAGCCAGCTCAATGGCATGGCCATTGAGGTTGCGGCTTTAGGCCTCTGAATTATTAGGGCCCCATTTTATGAAAGTTTAATTAAATCTAACGTTCAAATAAAATTTTTAGATACATATTCAACAAAATTTTTGGATTTAATTCGAGTTTGTTGAGAATTTATTTATGCTGTTAATGACAACATAAAAAACCATTAAAGTCTTACATTTAGCTTAGGTTTTATTATTTATAATTTTTTTCTTTTCATTAATTATATTAACATTAAATTTAGTAAAATTCTATCATGCAATTATATCAAGTATCACATTTTGTTTGAATTAACTATACTATCTATTGAAAACATGTTAACAAAACTTGAATACAAAAATCTAATGATAAAATTATAAGTAATATTGTATAATGATTTAGAAATTAATAGGACCTCATTTAAATTTTTGCTTTAGGCCCCATCTTTTGTTGGGCTGCCCTTGGTTAGGGTCGGTCAGAAGTGACCCTACTTTACCCATATTCATACTCCATAATTAGATCCAGTAAAAAATAGTTGTTCCTTGATGAGACATTGAAAGAACATTGTGTCTAAACACTAAGTACACACTTCGGGGCATCTTTGATTTGAGTAAATTAAACATGAGACGAAATTGGACAATTAGTTTCAATTTAGTCCATATCAGTGATAACAATTTATCCATCACTTTGTCCTAATACCAATCCTATGTTTGGTTGAATGCAAGACTCTAAGGGCATGTTTGGTATGTTTTTGGGGAGGGGTTTGGATTAGATTGTTCAAACCTGGGTTTGACCCAAAGATGGGATTCAAAGATGGGTTTGAGGGGGTTAATGTTGTCCAAACCCATATTTAGTATGTGCAGGGATATGACTATTGTGATAATGTATTTGTATATAAATGACTATTTTGCCCATAAATCAATTTAATCCAAACCCATGTTTGTTTACGTTAAACATGGGTTTGGATACATAAATGAGTAAATATGTGTCCTTATGGGTTAAATATATGATTAAATATTTTTTCTTAACTTATGAGAAAAATAATGAATGTTGATAACATATAACTATTATTCATAACCATAATAAAACGCAATAAAGCATTAACTCAATAAGAAAGTGCAATTTTTTAACATTTACTTATACGGGGATACATACAAAATTTGTCCATTCACAAATAGCCGGACATATTCCCGTTAAACCATATTAAACATCATTATAATGGTTACAAAGTACTCGCATGTATTGATGACATTAATCATCAATGATAACCAAGTCCACAGTAGGCCTATATGGTGACGTGACTGAAGTGGATCCAACACTGGAAACTGTTGATATATTTCCGTCTTCCCCATGTGGGCCGAATATTTCTGTGAAAATCTCGTAATTGGGACAAGTCCGCACACACGCTCGAGCTGCGAATTTGTCATCCTGAAAAAAAAAGGACATTTATTTTATTGACACATTTATATAAATATTTGTATAGTAATAAATATATAAAAAAACAAAAAAAAAATTAAACCTCTAAGAAAGAAACTCCTGCCGCATTGATTGGAAAAAGAACTCGTTCTTCATTGTTCCAACGGAACAACCCTGAGGCCTCCATATCTTTCATCTTGAAATGACGTCTTTTCCAAAAAATAACTACTTCCATCACTAGTCCTAGAGTTAATCGTGGTGCTTGCCGACGTGAACTTATCATCTCCCACAGACG
>JAHQCQ010031144.1:0-14322 GCA_023539305.1 Ilex asprella | reverse complement strand
CCCCCCACACACACACAAAAGCCTCTGGGTCTTCACCACATTGTTGTTAATTCTCTAATGTAGACAAAAATATCATGTAAGTTAGTTTTGATGCAAAAAATTACGTTTTGCATACCAAAGAGAATTTTTTGGAAAATCACTTCTTTTCCATTGTTATTGTTTTATCTATTTCCCTCAAAGATGAGTTGTGTATGTGGTGCTTGTATTGTATTAGTTCCCGCAATTGAAAACCAAAAAAAAAAAGAAAAGAAAAAATATTCCCATAAGTCGGTTAGTTCCTCCCCTTGCTAGGATAAGGCTTAACACGGAGGTATTGTACTGAAATTATTTTGCAATTTTTAATTTTTGTTTGAATGATTTATAGCTATTGATTAAAAATAATAACAATTATATAAAATAAAATAAAAAATCACATATATCGTATTTTTATTGAATAAAGTTGAGGACTCAAAAGTTTCTTTTCGGTATCTTAGTTAGACCTACTTTATATGAGAAAGTATGTATCGATGGACCTTTGGTCTAATGGTACTCCTTACCTTGTAAATATTTTATCTTCTTGAAGTCAAGGTCAAATTTCCCTCCCCCTCCCCCTCCCAAGAAAATAAAAAAATATGACAAAGTATGAAAACACCAAAAGCAGGATTTGCATACACACCTGCTTCTTAAACAAGGTAATGGGAGTCTTGCTTTGATGGCATTATTTATCTGGGACGGGGTTATTATATTGACAGAGACTTTTTTACTTGTTAAAACTCCTTTTTTTTAATAAAAAGATAAAAAAAGAGAAAAAAAATTCTAACAAAAGGGTAACGCTACATGTTTTCGACGAGATAACTTTGATATGTGCAGTTTTATATTTTCAGTATATACATGAAACGAAATGTTTATGATATTGATAGCTCAATCAAATTATATTTTTTTTATGGTTTTTTGCACTTTTATTTTGTATATACTTGTTTAGCAAATTGTTAGCCAACCACGATAGAAATTGCGTTTTCAGGTTAAAGGTGGATCACTACACAGTCTTGTATGAG
Source organism: Ilex asprella (assembly GCA_023539305.1). NCBI lineage: Eukaryota > Viridiplantae > Streptophyta > Magnoliopsida > Aquifoliales > Aquifoliaceae > Ilex > Ilex asprella. The sequence goes on along the minus strand of JAHQCQ010031144.1, from coordinate 13,288 downwards.
AAAGAAAGGTTGAATGAGGTAATCTAAATGTTGAACGCCATGTGCAAAGGTTGTAAAAGTATACTGCAAATTAGCAATACTGCGTACATCAAATAGTGTACCAAATTTTACTCATCAAGTTGTGTTGTTGACTGCTATTGTTTTTTTATTATCTAAGGAAATATAATTTCCTTCCTAAAATAGATCGATTGGAAATATACTTACAACCTATTGCAAACGTGAAGACTCAAACTTACAACCTCCTCATTACAAATGAGAACACTCACCAACTAAGATATGATCAAAGTAATTTTTTAATTTGAAATTGTATAATGTGGATATTTTTAAATCATATGGGTCAAGGATTTAGTCACATAATTCAATTAAAATCACCTGCACTTTGATGCTCCGCACGCGAATTCGTGCTTTGGGAGTGGATTCTCCATAAATTTGCTTTCTCATTTTACTAAATCCAAGAACTCATCTCACTTGCGCTCTCTTTTACTTACGTGCTTATTCATTATAATTCAAATTCTTAAATGACAAGAATAGATTTATGCCTAAAGATATGTATAAAGCTAGAATGATATTTTTAATATGTGGTTGTCATTTTCGAACCTTATTTTATTTCAATAGTCACAAGAAATAAAATAATTTCTTCCAACTCTTTAACTTTGTTTTCGAATCATTTCTAATACATTTTTTTTTCTAATAGTGTACTTGCAATTTGCCCCAGTCAAAATTCAAATTTCTATTCTGGCATGAGTAAACAGAACATAAACTCAGTTGGAAAGTTAGGGTCGGTCAAAAGTGGCCCTCCTTTACCCATATCCATACTCCATAATTTGATCCCGCAAAAATTATTGTTTGGCTTATCCTTAATGAGAGCGTGAAAGAACGTTGCGTCTGAATATTATCATGTTTATAGTTAATAATGTAGTACGTATAGTAAAAGATTATTTGACATATTAAGATCATCGAAAATAGCATTTATCGAGCACCAATCAAGACTAATCGTTGGCCACTGTATTAAAAAATTACATAAGACCCCTTTTCAAAAAGGTTTTGTCTTCAACCCAGTTGTTTTTAGCCAAAAAAACGATGTTTATGACACTTTTTAAGTGTTTCTTTTTTTTCATCATTCTGTTTGGGATACTTTTGTAATATTGTGTGTTTACTTGAGGTTTCTTATTTATATTGTGGTGAAAAATTATTTACCAGCTTTGGTTTATTTTGAATTAAATTTAGAAACAAGTTTTCTTTCACAATCTCAATTATTTTGGTATTCTTAGGAATACTACAAGAAATACTAGATTCAACTAGAAAATTTTCCAAGGACCAAAGTCCTGCGTATCCGAATGGTTGGAGCCCTCTATAATGGAGTGGCATGTTGATGGTTCAAGTCTCTCTCTCTCTTGTAGTATAAAAATATCATTACATATCATCAAAAAAAAACTAGGAATATTTTCCTAGGTAAAAAGTGAAACATTGGTCGGTAAAATGCATCTCCTAGAAATAAGTTTTGTACGGAATACTAGATTTTGATTCCAACATGCTGCATAGTTACTCTCATTCCACTATCTATATATATATATAAAAAAGCCAAATATATAATTGTATATAAAAAACAACAATAAACGCATACAAATACATAGGAATTCAAAACACATTTTAGCTAAAAATAGAGATCTTTTTCCACAACTGATTTGCATGATCTGGTCGATTTGACTATTGAACATGTGCAGTCTGAATCAACAATTTGCACTTATCCTTACAATTATCACCACTCCATAAATGCGATGCGAGAAAAATTACAACTCAGACTACGCATAATTTTCCATAATTGACTTGCATGACTTCACTGGACACGGACAACTTCAATGAATAGTATTATTCCTTGGATAGTATTATTTAATAGTACTCATGACTAATACTCGATGAATATACAACATCAATAAATAGTAACCATGAATACTCAAAATCGTGTAGCAATTATAGTGAATAATTATGAAATAAACAATCAAGAGAACAAGAGAACAATAACATACAGATTTACGTGGTTCGGCAATGTGCCTATATCCACGAGGAGCGAGCGGCGATTTTATTCATTATCTCAAAGTAGGGTTACATCTTAAGTATTTATATAATCCTAGTACGGATGTATTTACAAAAAGTATTTATATATATACTCCTGTACTATACCGCGGGTTCTGCTACGCTCCGACATCTGGCTCCTTGTTATTGTGCACACAGCAAACATAAACACACATATTCTAACATAGGAACATTCTGATATCTTACTCGTATTACTCACATATCTGAGAACAGTCAGATTGATATCTGATATCACAAAAGAAACTCACAACTTCGGATATTAACAAACTCTCTGAATACTTGAGCTCTCATTGGTTTTATGCTTGAAAAAAAAACTACTGGTTGATCAACCTCTTATATAAGGACCTTGGGTGAGGAAACAAACAAAAAGCTAGAATTGTGCATGTAAAACCATCTTCGATCAAAACTCAAATTCTTACCCATATGAAGTAAAAAAAATGGTAAAAAATTTTATTTGGTATAAATCTCTCAAATGGAGAAACTCAAATTTAAATGAGTACAAAATCAAATTTAAAAGAGAATAAAATATGATCATTAGATCTTTAAAAGAATGTGAAATCTCACCATTAATTATTTAGGTATAAATCTGAGTTTCTTAATTTGAGTAAAAAAAAATGGTTTTTTTTATTTGATATGAGTATGAGTTTGATATTGAAGAAAGTTTTTAGGAGTTTTTTTATCAAAATTAAAATTTAAGTTTAAAAAAGAGTAAGCATTAGAGATGCTCTAAACACAAATTTGATCAAATCTACAAATGATCAAATTCCTATATACGCAAATCACGTGCATCATGGTTTCTCAACAAACCAAGCTGTACTGCAAGACTTTAGTTGCCTGCATTTATTTTTTCTGGCAAACAAAAGTCCAGACATAGGTGCTTCTGGTTGGTATAACTCATGACAGCAAAGCTATAATAACACCGTCCAATTAGCTTCTTGACGATTGAACCCAGAACCCAATAATAATCAGCCCATCGTTGTTGATTCAAATTATTTCCAATACTTTCACTCAATTTCTTTTATTCGTAGAAGATATTAAGTTTCTGGTGTTAGATAACATTATAGCATTGGACTGGTACTAATGAAATTATTAAGGCCGGGTTCTTATTTGATCTTAACGTAGTAGTAAATGAGAATTATTCCAATCTCACCCCTAATGTTTGAGCCAAACACATCCTAATAGCATTGCTAAGCTTAACTACAATAATTTTCCCAATAATTGACTAGCATGACTTCACTGGAGACGGACAACCTTTTTTTTTTTTTGGCCAGAGAAGACTGACAACTTCAATCGACACATAACCAACTCTTTTTACTCTTGACCATGTGCCTTCTTAATCAATAATTGAGATGATTGTATCCTCATAATTATCACCACTCCTGCTGAATTTGTAATTTGTAATTATGGAGGCTGCTAGCAGATATTTGTTGGTGATAATCCATAGAATTCATTTGATTAACTCGAGCAAAACAAATAACCAAGTTGGTTTTGTGTCTTTTTTAAAAAAAAAAATCATCCCAGTTGTCGTTGTTACACTAAGGGGGTCTTGTTACACTAAGGGGGTCTTGTTACGGACCTACTAACCATATAGCAGGGGCAAGAAGCGGAGGATGCGCCTTAGCAACGACCAAGAAATAAGAAGAGTCGTCTAAGAAAATTGTACTTGAATGATGTTAATGGGTAGCAAGTAGCCTATCTTGTCTGGGCTCTCAATATGTGGTTCATAACTTTCTAAGAAAATTCTACCATGTCAACATCCAATCTCGAACAAATAGTGGAGGAAAAAGTCTATATAAATCAAGCCGGAGGCTTGAAATGCCACTTGCACATATCTGAGTGTTACCAGTTGGAAGTTTCTGTGTCTTTTTTCTTTATTCTCAACTTTTATGTGGTAAATCCAGGCCACAGGTAGAATCTCCCGCCAGAGTTTAATTGTTTCAAGTTCTTGAGTGATCCTTAATTATCCATGTCTTACACTAGTTCCTGAGGATTTGTAATTTCTTTGTTTTGCAGGAGGTGAAGTGCAAAATCCACATCCTTTGTATGAACGGCACAGACAATAAGTTTTCTTCAACACCAATGGGGTTTTCACGATTAAGCTTAAGTACAACCTTGTCACGTTTCAATTATGTTATACTCCTATGTTGCTTGAGCTTTCTGCATCCCAGGGTTCCTACCATAGTAGCCGCTTCTAGGCTGGGAGGGAACGATACAGATCTATATGCATTGCTTGCATTCAAGGCCAAGATAATTGATGATCCCTTCCAGGTCATGAGCTCATGGAATGGATCTATCCACCTCTGCGAATGGCGCGGTGTTACATGTGGTCGGCGCCACCCAAGGGTCACCAAGTTGGACTTACGATCTCTGAAATTATCTGGGTCTATAACACCTCACATTGGAAATCTAAGCTTTCTTAGAAAACTATATCTCCAGAACAACAGTTTTGTTCATGAAATCCCCCCTGACCTTGGACGCTTGCCCAGATTGCAAGATTTAGCCCTACTAAATAACTCGTTTAGTGGAAAAATTCCTGCCAATTTGTCTGGTTGCTCTAATCTTGTGTACTTGGATCTTGATTACAACAGTTTGGTAGGGGCAATTCCTACAGAGCTAGGCTCGTCGTCAAAGCTGAAAGGAATTTACTTTCGGTCCAGTGATATAATTGGCGATATTCCTCATTCTTTTGCCAACTTAACATCACTTGAAGAGCTTTTCGCAACCGAAAATAATTTAGGTGGGACTATCCCTAATGCTCTTGGTCAATTGACAAAGCTCTCATATATTGCACTTGGCGGAAATAGATTATTTGGTACCATACCTCCCTCAATCTTCAATCTCTCTTCTTTAATAGGTTTTGACGTGACGTACAACACACATATCCATGGAAGCCTTCCCTCGCATATAGGCATCACTCTTCCCAATCATAGATTCCTTGGGATTGGTGATAACCAATTTACTGGGTCAATCCCTAATTCAATAGCCAATGCCTCGAATCTGGAAGTATTTCAAGTCGAGTTCAACAATCTTAGTGGAAAAGTGCCTAATATGGAAAAGCTGCATAAGCTTCAGGTTGTAGGCTTAGGTGCCAATAGTCTTGGAAGTGGTGGACCCGACGACTTAAGATTTCTCTCTACATTGACAAATGCCACCCGGTTAAGGGTATTGGCTGCATACCTTAGTAAGTTTGGTGGAACACTTCCTGCATCCATCTGGAACTTGTCAACGAAGCTTGAAGTATTCCGTCTTGAAGGCAATTACATAACTGGAAGCATCCCAACTGGGATAGGAAACCTCCTTAACTTAAATTATCTAAGCATGTGGGGTAACCAAATCACTGGTAACATCCCAACAGACATTTGTAAACTTCAGAATCTAAATCTATGGGATTTCAGTAAAAATAAATTTAGTGGTTTTATTCCATTCTCTATTGGAAACTTAAGCCTTTTAACCAAACTCTGGTTAAATGAAAACAACTTTCAGGGCAACATCCCTTCAAGTATGGGAAAAATCAAGAGTTTGTTACTATTGGATCTTTCAGGCAACAATCTCAGTGGGACAATACCCCAACAAGTTATTGGCCTCTCATCCTTATCAGTGTACCTAAACCTATCTCAAAATTATTTTAGTGGCTCCCTTCCCATGGAGGTGGGAAACTTGAAAAACTTGGGTTCACTGGATCTTTCTGAGAACATGTTATTTGGTGAAATTCCTAGAACGCTGGGTAGTTGTGTGATGCTAGAATTCCTCTACATGCAAGGCAATGCCTTCCAAGGATCTATACCTTCATCTTTAGGTTTCTTGAAAGGTCTTCAAAAATTGGATCTTTCACGCAACAATTTATCAGGTGCAATTCCTGAATACCTGGCAGGCTTTCGGTTGAACGCATTGAATCTATCCTTCAATGACTTCGCCGGTGAGGTGCCAATCAAAGGCGTCTTTAAGAATGCAAGTTCAACTTCAATTATGGGAAATAGTAAGCTATGTGGGGGTGTCCTTGAATTGAAATTGCATAGATGCAACTCTAAAGAGTCGAAGAAAAAAAGGTCAACTTTTATCCTTAGATTATTAGTTCCTTTATCTTGTGGGATTCTGGGAGTAATTTTGGCACTATGCATTTTATATCTTTATTGCTTCAGGAAGTCAAGAACAGAGATATTCTCTGGTCTACTAGAAAATTCCCTTTTGAAAGTTTCTTACCAGAGTCTTCTTAAAGCAACTAATGGATTTTCTTTAGACAATTTAATGGGTGTGGGAAGTTTTGGTTCAGTGTATAAAGGAGTGCTTGATCAGGATGGTACTGTTGTTGCCGTGAAGGTACTTAACCTTTTGCGCCAAGGGGCTGTCAAGAGTTTTATTGCTGAGTGTGAGGCCTTGAGGAACATTAGGGATCGAAATCTTGTCAAGGTAGTCACTATATGTTCTGGTGTTGATTATCAAGGGAATAATTTCAAGGCATTGGTTTATGAGTTCATAGACAATGGGAACCTAGATGAATGGTTGCATCCAATTCAAGGAGAATCTAAGGTGAATGAGGAGGAAGCAAGAAATTTGAGTCTTCTTCAGAGATTAAATATTGCCATAGATGTTGCATGCGCCTTAGATTACCTTCATCATCATTGCCACACTCGCATAATTCACTGTGATTTGAAGCCAAGCTACATTCTTCTGAACAACGAGATGACTGCACATGTTGCTGACTTTGGGTTAGCACGATTTCTTCTAAATGCTAGCTCTTTCAGCTCTAGACATCAAACAAGTAGTTCTATTGGACTAAGAGGATCCATTGGTTATGTTGCACCAGGTAAATATCTTTCTTCGCTATTTTCATTCATCTTCAAAATAGACAACCAATGCCTCTTGCTAGATAATTCAAATAACAATTACTGCTGATTATACTCCTCCTTTGTTTTGATCTTTGTTGTATATCCTTTGCCATTAACAATAACTTATCCTTTGAAAAGGACAAACAAAAAACTATATACCTACTTTATTCATTGTCAATTTGGTTTGAGTTGGATGTTTCAATGTGATATATGAACTACGATTTTGGACAAATCTCTCCATTTCCATGTCATGGATTTGGTAATTAGTTTTTTATTTGTTCATGCCACAACTGCACATTTTTATATCAATGATTTAGAATTTTGGTTGTTATGCCTACAACTATATAAGTCTATTTGATGCTTCTATTAAGAAACTTAACAATTATTTTGTCCGGATAGAAAATCAATTGAAAAATTGTAACACTGCTTTTTCTTGTTGCACATATGCCAAACGTGGCTGCAAGTGCTGGTAGTGTAAGATGCAATTTCTTTCTTGAGCAAAAAGCAAATAGTTTAGTCTATCCAGTTTTTTAGTATAGATTACTTGCGTGTTAATGAACTACTGTTTGCTATTCTTTACATCCTATTTATTTTGATATTGTGAAATTTGAATTTCAGAGTATGGCATGGGGAGTGAGGTATCGACTCATGGGGATGTGTACAGCTATGGCATCCTATTGTTGGAAATGTTTACAGGAAAGAGACCCATTGACAAGATGTTTGATGATGGTTTGAACCTTCGTAATTATGTTAGAATGGCTTTGCCCGAACGACTAATAGACATTGTTGAACCAAGGCTTCTTCGTCACGGAGAAGAGGGGGAGATAATCACAAATCCCCAACCTCTGGATCAGAGTCATGCTAATAGGTACAAAATTCAGAAGTGCTTGATTTCTGTACTTGGAGTTGGACTTGCTTGTTCAGAAGCAACTCCAAATGAAAGGTTGGACACCAGTGAAATTGTAGCCAAGTTGTTGATCATAAGAAACAAAATCATGGGAACTGAAGTCACACAGGAGGTGCTCGTGTATGAGAATTGAAAAGTAGAACAGAATTGAGCTTGCCAGCCAGATATGAAGAAGCAACAAACTCTATTCATGGACAGAGCAACAGACATATAGAGGTTTTTTTTTTCCTGTATCCTTTCCATTAATTGATTGCATACCATCTTGAACCTGTTTACCGTACTATTAGTAGCTTGACTTGTTTTTTAATGGTTTATATATTCTCGAGATTTTTATTTATAGAATTGGCCATCAAATGTATATTCATCCATCTATCAGCTGCGTCAAGAGGGACTCATTTCATAGGTAGCAAGGATAGGAAGAAGGGGTTCAATGAAGGTTGTTTTCGATGTTTTTATTCAAAATAGCGAGGAAAGGCCTAGTTTTGAAAATCTGACATCGATTGCTCCTTCTTCCCATTCTTGGAACACCTCTCTCATCTTCAAAAATCATAAGAATATCTATGGAGTGTAGCAAGGAGCCTTGGCTTAGGTACTAAAAAAGCTAAAGCTATAGCAGTAAGAGATGGATGGAATGATCAACCACTATAAGGTTATTCTCGGCTAGGGAGAAAGGAATGAAAATCCGATCTATGTAGAAAGTAAAGAAAGATTCAGGTTTCATCTAAGTTGGGAAGAGATGAGTCAAATCTGAAACGGAAGAACCCTACGCAGAAGGGACCATGACTTCGGGTTGAAGAAGGAAATTTGTTAGCGATGAGAACAGGCATTCTCAACCTTCTTCAAAATTTTGCCATACTTGGCATAAGAAATCCAATTTGTTCGATGCTTTTTCGGTCAAATACAATATACAAGTTGGACCTGCACTATGAGCAAGTTGTGCAAAAACTTGCTTCTTTTTTCTGGTTCCGAAACAACTTAGGCGAAATAGGGTTCTACTGAGAAACCATGGATTTTTTAGTTTTCGCCATTGGTTACTGGTTGAGCCACTAGAATGGAATGAGATAAGAATCTCTGGAGATCTTTCCTCTCCACTTACTAGTAACAGGCTTGCCCTCTATAGAAGACTTCTTCTGAGTGGCATAATTGTCCAATTGTCACCTTAATTAAAAAGGTTAAATCCTAATGAGATAAAAGTTATGACTTAGTGTTAAAACCTAGTGATATCAAAGTTATGATTCAGTGAGGTCCTATAATTTGGGATCTTTCCTAAGAAAGTTGAGTGCCTAAATGGATTCAAATGAGTTGTAACGTGCGAGGAGTGCATTTATAAGATAGAAAAAATGAAAGAGTGATTTACTTCTCTTTTTTTTTTTGGCTGTTGTAAAGGAGGTACATAGGGATAAGTTAAGGAAAACGCCTAAAGAAAGCAACAAAAGTCTAAATAGACAAAGACTAAACTAACTAACTAGAAGCTAAGCCCAGCAGCTTGTCGTAACTGTTGGTTTTATATTCCAGACTGCCTCTCTTCCTAGAGCATAATCTTGCTAACTTCTAGTGGGAGTTCAGTTGACAGAATGTAACCTTCATGCCTTGCAGTTAATCCCCAATTAGCTAATGCATGATCTGCTTCATTAGCTTCCCTGTAGACATGAATCAAGCACCATTCAGGATGCTCTGCCAACAGATGACATATGTAATTAACAATTGTCTCTATAAACCAAGGGGTTCTATAGTGAGGAAGTGTAGCAGCGAATATCATAGTCTGTGAGTCTCCTTCCAAAGTGACATAGTTCCACCCTTTACTGTGTGCCAAAAGAACTCCTTCTCTAACTGCCATGGCCTCTGTTACAAGGGGATGTTGCTCTTTTGCAGTCTTAATTCTTGCCTCCATTACTTTCCCTTAGGCATTCCTGACTCGTGTTGAGATATACGATTCCTCCTTACCCATAGCTACATCCACATTGACTTTTATTATGCCCTCTTGCGGTTTAGTCCATCCATTCCTTGTTGTTATTATCCCTTCTTGATTCTTAGCTTGCAGATGTTCATTAAATTCCATCGTAACCTCTTAAAGTATTGCCATCAAATCAGTCTTGGCACTGCTATAGCATATTATATTTCTCCAGTTCCAAACTGTTGTCATTAGGATAGCTGCAAAAAGAAGAAGTTGTCTATAGTGTGGGCTGCACTGACCAAAAACCTAGTGTTGGATTGAGAATATTGTGCACCCAATCTTGCATTGTGAAATGAGGGAAATTTTCGGTTCTGAGTCCCCATTTTTTAAACCAAATCATTCGTGCCATATCGCATGTAAAGAAAATATGTGATTCTGATTCCACAGCAAGATTACATAGAGGACACAACGGATCTGCAATAGGAAATTTGGCAGCTAATGTGGATTTTGTGGGAATACTTTTAATTATGGCTCTCCAAATCACCATTTTAACCCTTACATGTAAATGAGATTTCCATAGCTTTATCCAGTCAACAGTACTGAGATAACAACTATTTTCTTCCTGGGTAACTCTGAGATTGGAGTGGGCAGATTTAGAAGTGAAATCCCCCAAGGCTCCAAGCCGTATGGTCTTCTCTAGGATAAGTCGGCAGTTTATTTCAAGAATAGCTTGTACTGTATTGGGGTAGAAAAGATTTTGGAGGAGTTCAACTTTCTAGCAGTTGGTTACTGGATTAATGAGTTCGTTAACTATAGTGGGTAGAGGATAAGTGTCATGGTACAATAGGGGCTTAAACAGTGGTTGTTTGGGGACCTAGGGATCAATCCAGATGTTGATCTTGTGACCCTTTTCAACAATGTAGCATGCTCCTTCTTTCTCTATTACAGACACTTCAAAGAAAAACTGTCTCGAACAGTATTTTTTTCTCAATTAAGAAGTAAATAGATTCTATTTTTGAGAGATCAATTGCCAACCCAGCTTAGCCATAAGTGCTACAATGGTGCATTGCATTTTCCTAAACCCAGGACCTCCTACTACCTTTGGCCTACAGATAAAATCCCACGATTTCATACACAGTGGATGTTTGTCTGCTGTTTGTCCCCACTAGAAGGCTCAAATGCTCTTGTCCATGGGCTCACAAATGGATTTTGGAAGGAGAAAGGATTGCATGACATAGGTAGGCTGGGCCAAAGTAATAGATTTGATCAACGTAGCTCTTCAGCATAGGACATAAGTTTAGCTTTCCAACCTTGTAGTTTTTTATCCAAGTTTTCAATAATCGGCTGAAAAGGCATCCTTCTTGATCTCTCCATTGTGAATGGGAGGCCAAGATATTGGGCCCCCTTGTTGCCCTTTTTAAGCTCAAGTATAGCCTTGACAGTTCTGATAGTATGCCTTGTTGCATTAGTGCTATAGAAAACTGGACTTTGTTGATAAGCTGCCTTGACCATTATTCATAACTGGTAAGGCACTTTGAGATTGCTTCAGCTTCCTCCTTGTTAGCTCTGCCAAATATTAATGAGTCATCTGCAAACATCAAATGTGTTAGTGGTTCACAATTCCTTGCTATTTCGATACCTCTTAGATTACCTTCCATTGCCTCCCTGGCTAATAATCTGGAAAAGACCTCTGAACAAATTATGAAAAGGGAAGGAGAGATAATATTTCCTTGTCTTAGGCCTCTTTTCCCCACAAAGTGCCCCATTGGGCCTCCATTCACCAACACTGAGAATGTAGGAGTTTATATGCATTGTTTAATGAGTTGAATAAACTGTGAAGGAAAACCTTCTAAAATCAAAAATTCTAAAAAGAAATGGCCCTTCAATCCTGTCAAAGGCTTTGGCCATATCACTTTTCAAAATCATCAGTGCCCATTTTCCTTTTTTCCTTCTTAACTGATGGATAATTTCTCGAGCAAGAACTACCAGGAACAAAGGTTGTTTGAATGGGAGTAATGAACTTGTCAAGGTATGGACGTATTCTACTAGCAATGATCTTCGATATGACTTTATATGGCGCATTACATAAGCTGATTGGCCTATAGTGATGGACAGAGTTGGGATTAGAGGACTTTGGAATGAGGCAAATGTTGGTTTTATTTAAGTCCTTTAAGATATGACCTCCTACAAATGAACTCCTTACAACATCAATGAGGTCATTCCTTATCGCATGCTAGTAAGTTTTGTAAAAAACTGTGGACATACCATCGGGTCCAAGGCATTTGAGTGGGGGCATGGAAAATAAGGTAGTTTTGATTTCCTCAGAAGTTAGGATGGAGCAAAGTTAGCATGTTCTTTTAGATTAACTATGGGAGTAATCAGTTGATCTAAATCAATTGGAAGTTGAGGATTAAAAGTGGAAAAAAGTTCCTGAAAATACTCTGTAAAAACATTACTAATGTCATTCCTCTATGTGATCCAATTGCCTTCTTCTGTTTAGGGCCGACCCTATAGTATAAAAATAAAAGCGGGGGCTTTAGGCCCCCCCACGAAAAAGGTTCAAATTTAAAGATCAATAATATAATATAAGTTAAAAAAAAATCTATTATAATATTGCCTAACAAATTAATTTTTGAAAGAGTAAAGCAACAAAAAAAATTAAAAATTTGGGCCTAAAAGTTCAGACTTCATCACTCAATCACATTTATTAAATGACAAAAAAGATTAATAAAAAAAATCTTGACAAAATCTATTTATTTCTCCAATTAAAAGAAGTGTAATAAGTATCTCTCTTTAGTAAAAAAAAAATCAACCAGACACATTCTTCACTTCTCTTAAACTTGTTTTTTTTTTCTCATTTGAACGCCAAGCACCAATTAAAAGATTCATTCTCATTAAAAATATGTTTTGATAAAGTTCTTATTTGTAACAAATAAAATATAACAAAAATTTAGGTGAAAGTTGCATGGATAAATAAATAAAATTCAAAGATAGTAAAATAATCCAAAAGAAAGATAACAATGAATTTATTTATAATAAAATCAATCATCTAATTTCACAGTTTTGATAAAGAACATATAAAATAAATAAAAAGAACATAAAAATATTAATGAAGAAATAAATAAAAAGAACCCAAACTTTTTTATCTGCTCAATGCATTTAAGCTCTCTTTGGTTGCTTGCAGCTTCCTATAAAATCTGAAAGCAAGTGAGCCATGCATCTCTGTTTTTCTAGGGATTCTTGACTACAAGGTGGCTTGTCGGATTCCTTGTCTAGATAACCTCAAACTTGAATGGCTTGGGAAAGGTGTTTCTATTCCCTTGCGTATTCAACAGCAGAGGATTATAATCAGATTCAATTGTAGGAATATGATTAAATGTGGCCCTTGGAAATAGTTTTCTCCGCTCAGCATTCACCAAACCTCTGTCCAACCTTTCATTTCACCAAACCCACCACTGGATGGTGTGGCAAAGGGTTTCTCACCTCTTTTCTCACTTTGCGACACCACATTATTGAAATCCTCAATATAAAGAGACGGACATAGTTTTCCATAGCCTACTTTGCAAC
>JAHQCQ010008169.1:0-11920 GCA_023539305.1 Ilex asprella | reverse complement strand
TCTCTCTCTCTCTCTCTCTCTCTCTCTCTCTCTCTCTCTCTCTCTCTGGTGGAGCAATATTATTAAAACCTAATTTATTGACATAATTTGTTGATTTAATTCATTGTGACTTTTGGATTGACTATAGGTCTTGATCGGCCAAGCCCAAGGGTCCAACTCAAATTATAAGCACGGTCTGAGTTTATAGCCCAGCTCCAAAAGATCCAGAAAGTTCAGCTCAGTGTGGTCAAGCTCATCCAGCCACATCAACAAGGGAGCATGCAAGGGTCATCCAAAGACTTCCTCCTAACCATCTTGGAGTCAGGGTCACCCAAGAGCCTCCTTCTCGTTGTCTTGGAAAGAGTCAGCCCTCACCCCATCCTTGACCAAGCCTCATGAAGAGTACCTCAACTGCCTCGCTCGTTAAGAAAAAGTCGTCAGCTCCACCACAATAGTTATCTAGTTGCTAGTAAGTCATCTCAATCTGTTAGGAGCGACTATAAATTGTAAGTCACACTAACACTTGGGGGGCAGATCACACTTTGTTGAGCTCAACTCTCTCCTCTCCTTTTCAGCTTGTAACTATCTGCTCTCCTTGCACACTTGAGTTAATAAAGACTCAGCGACCCTAGCCCTTTAAAAGTGGACGTAGGTCACTTTGACCGAACCACTATAATTCTTTTCTTCTCTCTACTTTAATTATGGCATTTATTACTGATACTTGACAGGTGGTGTGCAAATCCAATTTGTGCATCATTAGGCCTCATTAAACATATCAACTTAGTGTTGATTCAATGATTCTTATGAAATCACATCATTATGTCAGTAAATTAGATCAAATTTTTAGGCAAAAATAACATTACTCATATATGGTGTTTGCCTTGAAGTTGTCCTTTGCAATCTTATCAATTCATTTCCACAGTTCGGTTTGGACCTAAACCAATTAATGTAGCCATTAGATTAGAAGTGAGTTTTATCATTATAACTCATAACTAATCCAATGACTACATTAAATTAAGTACTTAATTAGGTCCCCAAATTAGTGGGCCCTATAATATTACTCCTTAGCTCTCTTTAACTTTCTTAATTTTTTTCTCTTTTGTCATAAGTGCATGTTTCTAATAGTGAAACCTTTGAATCCATGCCTTATGCTTACTAAAGGTGTTTAGTTAGATTTGTGTCTCATACCTAATGTTGTGTAAGTTAATGCGAGAAAATAAGTCACCTTCACTCATTATTATTGAACTTCTCCAAGCAATGTACCCACTTTTAAAGATAGGGCATCCAAACCAGAGGGCGGGAAGTTTTTATATATATTGACATGAAAATGCATCCAATTTGGCAGCATGAGACTTAATAGGGTTCCTATTTTTAAGGGAGTTCCACCCCCACAAATATCTATAAAAAATGCTACACAACTCAAGTGAAACCTAAAAATTGTAATTTAAAGGCTCGTTTGGTTGGCGTATTAAAAATGAATGGATTAGATAAAATAGTTCAGTCTAATACAATACGAAAGGATAAAAAACAAGATTAAGTAAGATATTAGAATAATACGTAATTTTATCTAATGTTTGGTAATACACAACATAAACATTAAATAGTAATTATTTAATCCAATCGGTTGTTTGTTTAAAGAATTATTTTATCGTATTAATGTTAAATTAACAAAAATATCATCAATCAGTGTTTGTTACATTGATGACAGTTTAGTTTTATTAGTTAGAGGGTTATAATGGTAAATGTGCAAAATAATACATTTGAATTTGATTATAATACCACATCTTTTAGTGGTATTAAAATATCTCCATATACAGGTCTAACGTAGAAAAAATATACGATAAATATACGATTAGTATATATTTTTTGAAATTAATACGGTATCAAATTTATTTACCAAAGAAAGTATTAGGCCCGATTAAATAAAAAATAATACAATCTAATATTTAATCCCCTCATAATACGTCTACCAAATGAGCCTTAATTGCATATCATCTCTTGGATGAATGGGTTCTACTAAAAAAAATTGATATGCATTTAAGTTACAATTTTTTGAATTTAATTTGCGTTGTGTAACATTACTCGATATCTATTTGCACCCCATTAAATGAGTTGATGTAAAATTATTAATTAAACCCACCTATGTTTGCATCCATCCATTAGTGACTAAGCCCATTTTATTCTATACTCACCCATTAATGATTAAATTCATTTCATTAACTTGTTAATTGTTAGAAATAGTGGGTGATTCGTATTAACCTAGACCCAAAAGATAATGGGTCAATGCAAGAAGCAGAGTAGAGCGTAACAAAGTGGTGGCGCCAAAGCACAACGTATCAAAGTGGACACAATTGCCCACTAGGACTAGGTTTTCTACGTGGACGACGATTAGAGCTATTAATTGAAGCCCATGGATAAATTATAACTACGTTGAGATTCTGATGTAGTAAAACAACATTTTCTATAGACGTAGATATAATTTTTATTGAACAGCATAAATTTCTTGTTATTGTTTTTATTTTTCCTTCTTGATTATGACTTGTTTTTCATATTCTCAATCACAAAAAAACTATGTGAATAGCAATCAGCTCATAGCTATCCACAACTTCTTCCACTCAACATTTCCTCAAGGAAAAAACACATTTTGTACCCTGAAAGTTTTTGATTCTCAAAGATCAAATTATTTAATTTTCAATGTCATAAAATTGTTCTAATGTGACCAGTTAATTTTTGGTCTGAAATAAACATAATAGTTTGCATCTAAAAGTGGTATTGGCATGGGCTTAGCTACGACATCATTGTGATTTGTTATTACGCGGAAAACTGAGCGATAGTTTGGGTCTGATTGTGTGAGATTGTTAATTTTTTAGGGTATAAATTGAGAATTGAAGAATCTTTCAGGATACCAAGTGTGGTTAGACACTTCCTCAAACATCCTTTTTTTTTCTTTCTTTCTCTGCTTCAAAAAGCTGTCAAAATATATAGTACAATGGGGCTTCCTTATATTTCCTTCCAAATGGTTCTGTGAAACCAAACCAAAGATAGATTCCCAAATACCATATCTCCAACAGCTTTTGAAATGAAGTTGTAAGACTACACAAACCAAAATTCAGCCCCTTTACAAGAAAATCACATACATGCTGCAATACTATGAGATTTCGAATCAAATACTAAACTAAAGTCCCAACTTTTTGTAATTATAGAAGCCTTATAAACATGTATAAAATTACATCAGCATTTCTTGATATATAATCACATCGAAGCTTTTGCATAATGGCAGTGCTAGTAAAACATTAGGAGAAATGACACTTTTTCATATAAAAACTTCTAAATAAACGTATCACGTTACACCTTGAATTTCTTTAAATAATAGCAACGATGTGAGGCTTTCCAAGAGAAAAAATAAAAATTTAGAACCTTTCAGTATAAAGTGCCATTGCCCCAACAAAACATTATGATCTTATAACAAGGCATTATTTTTCATGCTTAAAGGAAACAAGCTAGGCATTGAGTGACAGAAACTTAAAAGAAGACAAGAGCTGATCAGCCAAATGTAGAGAGTTTGGTTTTGGGAGGATCAACCAAACAGATGTTGAGGAGGTCATCAACTGAAGTGTATTTGTAATCAGGATAGAGCTTTGAGGCCTCTAAGTCATCCTCTCTCAGTTCAAAGCTCACTTGACAACCTTCTATGAATATATTGTGAAGAATTGCCGCGGGTACATTGTCTGGGAATGGCAAGGCTGCAAGTGAAAGTAAGCATTAGTTCTCAGTATTGGGTCAAACTACAATATCTGAAAGTTCGTACCTCTAATTTTTCATCAATCAAAACAAGAGATGTGTAAAAAATATTTGTATTTTATTACTTTATTTGTTTAAGACTAACGGCTACAAACAAATTAAGATAAATTATGGCTACTGATAGGGTACCGTAGTGCTATCCCTCATTATTTGAGTGTCTAGCCTCTAAATTTATGTCTTTTTTTTTTTTACCAAACTTAATAATTATGGAATTAATAATGTCATTGTCGAATGGACCCAAAAAAAAAAAATAATTAGTCAACAAAACACTTCCAATTGTTTAGGCTAAGGTGGTTTTAAGGAAACATGTTCACCAAAAATTTGACAAGTTTGATGCTTATGTGTTAGTAAAGGTGACAATTTTGCCACGGCATAAATCCAATATGAGTTTGTACTAGTTTTTGACACAAATAATCCAATTTATGGATAGGAAGCGTGATGCTTTTTCTAATTTTGGTGGTGTTTTCTGTGCAAGAACACAGGCAATGATTTAAATATATGATAATCGTCTTCTAGAAATATAAAAATTTAATCTTGTTCGGCCAAAATGTTACTGAATGATTTAAGGTATTTAAAGAGAAGGAGAAGATGAAGTAGACAATGAGAAGCACAAGAGAAGGTAATGCCACAGACTATAGACAAATATACCGAAAAGTTTGGTATCGTGCATCTTAATTTTTCATTAATTAAAGAAAAATATGAATACTTTTTTGTATTTTAGTATTTCATTTTATTTTTTATGATCAAACGGTTAAAAATATTAAGACAAAAATTGCGATTAGTAAGCATTTTCGGTATGGCACCAAAGCAATATCATAACACTATTACTATAATGTCGTTTCTAATGGGGTCTTATAGTTAGGTTTTAATTCACGGACTATAAAGATTAACTCAAACATTACACGATAATAAATAAATTAGGTTAAGTTTGAATTAATTAGTAATTAAAACAAACCCAAAATATCACGACCTAATATTCTATACCACTATTTCAACGGGTGGGACTCCTCTGCCCACCGGTAAGGAACCCACCCACCTCTTTACTAACTTTGGACTAATCGGGTAATAAGCTGTGACACGAAACATGCATCCTCTGTTCAAACTTTGGACACGAAACATGCATTGTCTCGAAGATAAATTGACTAATTCCAAGTGTCGTTCGCCTTGGTGTTTAGTGACAGAAAACTATTTTATGACAAGATGTGACATGAAACATGCATTGTGTGGAACGATAGATATAACTTTGTGTATTGAATAAAAAAAAAAGTATATTGTTTTAATCTGTTTTACTAAAAAAAAAAAGTGATTAAAAGTATTTAAAAAAATAAAAGATGGAAAGAGGTGAGAATTTCTTACTTTCTGTGAGATTGATGATTTCTTCCTCAGGAATGTGAGTCCTTTTGAGAGTACGACCAGTCTTTTTCTCCCAGGAAGAAACCAACTCCAATTGGGTGACTAAGTTTTTCTGGGGCCTATAGATAATGACCCGATTGGCTACCCTTGCATCCGTGGCAGCTTTCACAGTGTAGACTGCTACGTCTTTCTCGTAATTCAGCACCGCTGCCAAACAAAGTCTAGCCCCATGAAGAAAACATGCTCAAGAAAAGTTGTATAAGATTCTTTGGTACATTCCACGATTTTTTTGTCTTTTTTTTTTTTTTTTTGCACTTAAGAGACAGGGAAAGAGTTGTGTCATATCGAAGTTGATTGAGAGCAGTGTATTTTTGGGTTGATTGATTCGTAGGTATTAATTATTAAAATAATAAAGTAATATAAAATAATAAAATAAGAATAATTTTATGTGTATTAAAATATTATTAGACGAAAAGTAGTGATACAATACACTTTACGGAATTGCAATTGTGGACAATCTATTTTAGAATATTCTAAAGGGCGTGCAACTGTAATTTAATCAAGTTATACTATTTTTTTGGAAGAAGTTATAATGGAAAAAGCAATAAAAGTTACGACTTCTAAAAGTTCTAAAAGTTAAGTTAGCATTTTTTGAGGTCAAATTATATATTTTAAAGCTAAAATTTTAACCAATCAGGGATACTCATAATTGGTCGTGAAGTTACCTTAAGCAGTTGTAACTTCACTTTTAAAATGTATAATTTGACCTAAAATAATAATAACTTTTCAGTATGAGTGTCAAAAAAAAAATTCGGTATCGTAGAATTACCCATTAAAATTAAGATAGAGATTGCTTGTTTGAGTTTTTAAAAATAAAATAACTATTTTCGTACGTTTTTTATTGAGTAAATTTTTTTATAGAAAAAAACAGAAATATAGGAAAGTTAAGGCATAATTTCTGTCAATAGCCACTTTCTAGATGTCTCAAGTACGACATTCAAAGCACGTTAGGTTAGGTATTTATATCGGAGTTTTTGTTTGGTTTTTCCAAATCTCATTAGGAAGTGTCAATTTGATTTATTCAAGGATATTGATTGTAACAAAATGTCCTTGCCGTACTAGTTTTACTTTTATTTTGTTAGAACTTTTGATATTAGACTTGTCGATTGTGTGATGACCACGAGATACGTGAATCATTCAACTAAAAGAAAATGGGCCACAGGGTAATTGAGCAATAGGCCGAAGGGTATCTCATACGCAGAGAAGATGCAAAAGAAGAGCATACCTTTGGCTTCACCACTTCCATATAGAGTAACCTCATCAACCTTGTCGTGTGGGTGAAGAAAAAAGTCCACGAAATAGGCAGCAAGTGAGTTTGCAGACACATAAGTGAAGGGTATCCCAGCTGCTTCTGTCTCCCTTCTCACTTTCTTCTTCCTGTCCAAAAGAGCTTGGAAAGGTGGTAAGCCCCGAACCCGATCCACTTCGTTCCCAAATTCCGACGGCACAAATCTCTGACATAAAACTTATGTTATATTCATGAAAACATTTCGAACTTTTTTTTCCTCCTTAGAGAATCGTTTCAACCATATATGTATTAGAGTCATGGCTGCAACATAAAAAATTGGATGATGCGGAGGCCCATATTCAGTGGGGTTAAACCCAGGTTTTATAAGGTCTAAGAGCACTCGAAATCTGAGTTTACACTTGATCTTTTATTTGATCACTTCAAATAAAAGACGGGTTTGCAACGTAGAACCTGAATACAAACAATCAACCATAACTCGAGTTTTATATGGCCAAACGAATTTTGAACTTATACTTGAGGGGTCTTTTATAAACCCCTTCAAATTATGTTTGACAATGGATAGTAACTAACCTTGATATTTCCAGCCTCTTTCATGGCACTTATTATGTGGAGTTGTTCAAGGTATTGAGGAACAGCCAGTGTAGAAATCACAACATCCACTTGTTTAAGCACTGAAACAAGCATCTCATGATCATCCAATTCTCCCTGTCACACACGGAAATAACACAAATTAATACCATACAGTTTTTGCACAACTCAGAGAGAGAGAGAGAAATACTTGGAAAATGGTGACCCCCATTGATTCAAATTCCTTGAGCAAGGCCAGCTTTGAATCATCGGAGCCGGGTTTGACAGGGCGGACATAGGCGTAAGTTGGGTGGCCCATGGAAGCACTGGCCTTGACCATGTATGTGCCAAGATAACCAGAGGCTCCAAATACCAGAATCTTGCTCCTCTCACCACCCATGGTTGACCTTTTCTTGACTCTACTCTCCTCTCTCTCTTAATGTATATGAGGACTTTGTTTTGAACTACTTCGCACACCCTTTTTATAGGGAAATTTTTTTTTGACTATCATCTCATTGAAAAAATATTGGGTGTAATCGGTACACCAGGTTAACAGTGTCACGTGGTATAACTTTCATAATAGAAAGTTGTCCTTATTTTATCCATTTTATTATTTTTTATTGGATACATCATTAAGAAAAATTCTATCTTGAACCCCCTTAATTATGCCCTCATCTCACTTTGCCCCCTCAACTATAGAATTTCTCACATTACCCTCTCAATTATTTGATTTGATTTTACATTACTCCAAACTAAACATTCGATATGTTTTGGATGAAAAAAGACCAAATATATAACAAAATATGCATTTTTAATTTCTATAGCTAGGATAACATGGAGTGAGTAATCATAGTTGAAAGTATTATATAAGAAATATGGTAATTGATGGGGAAAATTAAAAGTAATAATGACGATAATTCAAAGTAAAATGTGAGAAACGTGATGGTTGATAAGGTAATAGGAGATAGGACACATAGTTTAGCGGGTCACAGTATAATATGTCATTGTCCATCCATTAAACATATCAACTCTAACAATCAACTCTTAACATTTAACGATTACTTCTATTTATTTTCTCTATTTGAATCCGTTAGTAATTCTAAAGAAAAAATGTCACATGAACTTCAAATTGGTTTCAATGTTTTACTTTGTGTCTTCAAATTGCAAGCATTAGCTCATTAATTTGTTTCATAATTAAGTCGGTTAGTTGCATGTATTGACTCATTTTTTACAAATAACGTTACGGTTTTTCCTGATATTTTTTACGAATTAGAAAGAGTTCAAAATAAGTAAAGTAAGAGGAAAGAAAACAAACATTTAGTCCCTGTCAGTAAGTCTTTGAAGGTCTAATGTTTGAAAGGTTCAACGTGCACGAGCAAAAAGAGAAGACCATTAACTTGAATGGTAATAGAAACCCCACTCCTTCCTCGAAACACCTTCTGAATACAGACTCAAGACATGTGATGTTCATGTTATTTTAACCGTGGGCAAATGTGGACAGAAGAATACGTCTTGTATACTTGTCGTGTTTGAATCTGCACATAGACGAGAGTCTAATGCATTAATTTACACTTTTTAAAATGGGATTGAAATAAAACCTTTGCATTGTACCATTTTCAAACAACCGTCAAAAACAAAAATTTCATCAAAGAAAAAAAAAATTAAACATGTTTGATTAATACTTTGTTGAAGTGACCTATATATATGTTTATATCAATGTCTGAACATTATTTTTTTTTTTTTTTGGTCTGTTTATGTATGCTATTATATACACAATTAATGTTAGAAGTAAGATCCAGAATAATTGTTCTAGAATGGCTGGTTAAGGATATACTGCTTCTTAAAGGAGGGAAGTAGGCTACGTAAAGGACAAAAATGGTAAAAGATATCCTAAAATTGACCATCCTAATGCTCCCAGAACGATTGAATGTTGGCTCCGGTTAAGCCTTTGGAAGGAATATGCCAAAAAAAATTGAAGTAGAAAGAAATAAATTTCATTAAAAAAAAAAAAAAGTCATGATAAATTACGATGACATCTTTAAGGTTTGACAAAATTACACAAAAATCCACCGACGTATGTAGAATAATATGAAGACCCCTATATTTTGTGTGTTCTATTGTAATAAAGACACCTCTTTCGTCCCAACGTCAACAAAATGTAGCCTTTTATTGATTTTTCTTTTATTTTTTCCAGCTACACGGGGAAGCAAAAAAAAAAAAAAAACCAATTAAACAAGGGTAAATTGGTCCTTTCATAAATGATTTACCATTAAAAACCTCCGATAAAAGGTTCCTGTATCATTTATTGGTTGTTCGTCTTGTTATTTTATCCCAACTTAAGGTATGCACTGCCATTTGTCTGAGTAGTAATGCTAGGGCTTTGATCATTTCATCCACCCCATATAAGCTCGTTGAAATCAATACATTAGATTCAGATCGATTGACCATATAAAACTTATATGTCATTTTTTATTGAAAATTAAAATAGTAAAATATTAACCAAGAAATAAACTAAAGTTCTAACGCACCGTATATTATACTTAAAAAAATAATCTTTGGCCTTTATTGAAGAGGTATTAAATAAAGTTCCTCCTTTTTCAAGTCAACTTGCTGCCATCTTTCATCTAGGATGATGACATAAACATGTTGTTTTATATTAAAAGTTCGCATATAACAACAGTATATTTAGTGACTACAGATTTCCTATAATAATATTTAATTCTGATTATATGTTTTTAATAACATATCAAACTACTTTGAGAAAGAAAGTAAAACCATGTGAGCAACTTGGCCACTTGAAATATTTTGAGAAATGAGTTGAAGGATGAATCTTGAAGTAATAGGCCAAAATAATAGATTCTTCCATCAAACTATTTCAAAAAGAAATTCCATTTTTAGTTGAACATGAGCCCGTTGAAATCAATACAATAGATTCAGATTGATCACATAAAGCCTTTATGTCCTTTCTTATTGAAAACTAAAAAAGTGAAATACTACCCGAAAAATAAACTAAAGTTTTGTTGGGACAATTTCTGAGAAATGATCGGATTCTGACACGTGTTATCGACATCAAAGACACCTGTTCTGTAATTCTGACATGTGTCATCGGCGTCAAGGACATCGCTTGCTCTATAATGAAGACACATATCCTCGGCACCAAGGACACCTCATGTTCTCTGGTTCAGCTGCATATCTCCTACGTGATTAGATTCCAAAGGCTTTTTTTGACACATCACCTCGGCTCCTAGAGTGATTATTGACGGTTACAGCCCATTATTTCAGAGTTAGACTATGAATCATTGGCTTGCCTTCCCAACGAAGTCAGAATAACAGAAGGGATAAGACCAACAACCAAGGAGAGTTAAACATGTGGCATGATGTACAGGATTGAGGGTAAATTGGCAAAAATACCTCTGCTAGCATGTAGTCATCTTAGAGAAGCATTTAATAATCTTTCAAAAGGATAGGACGTCCATGATAGCTTGGGAAGCCTAGAAGAAGGAATATTAAATGCTCCGGAGCCCAAGCATTTAATGTTTGTATATAGAAGAAAGAGCATTAAATGTTCAGGAGCCCGACCAATTAATAACGGGGTCTCCTCCATGCAGGATATGAGGTGCACTATCCAAAAACTGTGCACTACCTACTATCTCATCTATCAATAATGATGAGTCCTTGTAAGTATAAATAACACTCACAAATGTGAGACAAAGGTACGCAAATTCAGTTGTAAGAAGATATACAGTATTTTTTCTTCCCCTCTCTCACAAAAAATTGACTTGATCATCAGATGGGATACACCGAAAAATATTTCGGCACCCTTCTAACCCATCCTTTCTGTGTCAAGAATCGCTTTCGACTCGCCGGGATCGATCAGACAGCCTTGAAAGCAAATTGATCACCACTCCTTAGGCCATCTTTGACCTTCCTTTGCCACGAGACCGTCGACTTTCGAGACAAATACAAGTTCACCAAAGAAAATAATTGTCTTTTTTATTTATTGTGCAAAATCACCGCGCACAAGTTCAAACTAAAATAGTAAAATGCTAATCAGGAAATAAACTAAAGTTCGAATGTGTCTTATATTGTAGTCGTAAAAATTAAATCTTTGGGTTTTATTGATAAGATATTAAGTAAACTTACTTTTTCTCAAGTGGACTTTCTTCCATCTTTCATCAAGAGTGATGACATGAACCATGCATGAATTTGGTGCCTAGGGAGGTTTCTTCCTGCACAGTCTTTGTTGAAAGGTAGAATTTTACCCCCTGGTGCTGATATACGCACGACATCACGTATGGAATTTAGTCAGGGCATTGAACTTGTACCGTCGGATTAATCCAAAGTGGAAACTGGGCTTAGTACTTAAATATATAAGAGTGACCTTTGATATTGCTTGGTCACTATCAGCTTTTCTCTTTCCTATTTAGGGCGGTCAGCTCTAGAGGTGTTCACCAGATTCTATGGATAGAAATTATGATATTTTATTTTTTTATTCAATGTTTTGTGAAAAACTAATTTTTTTACCGATCCTATCTGCTCAAGGATAATGTTATGACCAAATTCCATCCTGCCACCAATGAAACCGTCCAACATGAAGTGATGCTGATGACCAAAATAAAAAATAAAAAATTGAAGTGATGTTAAAAAGAGAAAACATTGTCAAAATTCTTAGTCACAAATGTCCAAAAAGAAGTAAAGAAATAAAACTGATCCTACAAACAATCGATTTTCTCCCATTTTTCTTCAAAGATTCTCCCGTTTTTTTCATCCATAAAATTCAAATAATAGCAACAAAGGCACAATGTCAAAAGGGTATTTACTCTTCTATTTTCTCCCAAATCCATGAAATCCAATTAAGTCATTAAGATCTTGGAGCCACTCTAGAAAGGTGAGGCCATCTCTAATATTGAC